>OX381712.1:68029149-68244149 GCA_947462335.1 Harmothoe impar | reverse complement strand
CATTATACCATTGGAACTATTGTGGTTGTTCAAATGAAGGCTGTCATTCTTGGTGCTGTGTTATTTCCTTTGTATACATGTTTGCCGTGGGCAATCTTCTCACAATATCACCCGGGTTAAAACAAACATTCCCATGAAGCCAGACCATATAAAATGGTTGGCCATGAGATTTCACGTAGCTCATTTTTTACTTCCTTATTTTCCTTATTTTCTTCTTTATTTCAACAGAGATCAGCAAATTTATTGCTGTGGGTTCACTGAGAACTATTGTGAGGGCTAGTCCGGGTACAAAGAAAAGTTTTAAGTTTTCACTAAAAAGTAACACTGTGTCCCAGACTATAGACCTCTTATGGTTGCAATTCACGCACCAAGTCTCGCAATCTCGCACCTACTTGTACGAGGATCTGAATGATTCTCTTTCTTTGTGCAGTCTATTTCTATCTCGATTTCCTCAGCTATTTTACACACTTGAAATAAATAAAATATGTTTATGAGTTAAAATGACTGTGTCCTATTGATAGGTATACTCACCTTTGTTTCAAACCCGTAAAATAGCTGAGAAAATTGAGTTTGAAATAGACTTCACAAAGAGAGAGAGAAATCCTGAGTATCTCGTACAATCAACCCTGGAATGGGCTAAGGCAGGGCATGAAACGGCAACCTTTTTTCTTTTTTTGGGGGGGGGGGATTTTTAATTTTTTTTATTATTTTATTCAATTTCATCGCCTTTCTAGGGGGATGAGAGGGGGAATATAGATGGGACTTAATTGTTTCTACTGTACACCATGATAAGGAGTGACCCCATTCCTAAATGTGTCCACATCTTAGATATATATTGACAGCCTTCAAACTAGATATAGTAATAGCTACGATCCAACACAAAAAACTCTGGCTTATGTACATATTTCTGACACTAAGGGCACAATACTTATTGTACAGAATAATGTTACACAAAAAAATATCTCAGTCTACTTAGAATATCACCCAACAATTCGTTGACTATGTAGTAAGTGTATATATTTAACCAATAATGTATGGATATCACCGAACGCAGGGTGTGTATACTTGAATAACGAACCGAGGTGCGTAGCACCGAGGTTTGTTATTCATGAATACACACCCTAAGTTCGGTGATATTCATATATTATTAGGTTTATTATACAATATTCCCATTCAAATGTCTTTAATTACCTTATATGAGTCCTAATTTGGCCATTTTGAAGGATTATTGACTGAATATCACTCGTACGCCAGTAGCGCCATGTTGTTTTGATATCCCACCAACCCTGCTCGCTGATTGGTGGAGCCTGGTGACGTCATGCGCTCAATCTCCAACACTGAGTCCAACATAGAATTTGTGAGGGGGCCAGCTTGGGGCTATGTTATATACTAACCAGCGTTTCCCTCCGCATTCACCACAGCCGGATAGGCATGGCAGCTAGCGTCTCCGCCTCACACACCAAGGGTTCCCGGATCGATCCTAGGTGGAAACGAACCTTTTTCAAAATGCCTATTTCTATGTGAAAAAAAATCCCTAGAATTATTTTAACGAAAGGCTAAGTAAAGTCCAACTTCTACCTTTATAGTAAAAAAGAAATTAGAAAAAAATTTTGATTTTCAAAGAAACTATACCAAAAAATGCCTTTTCTTATGTAACTCGGTAAATAATGGTCCTACAGGGCTGGAAATCCGCCTGTAGACTCCTTGTTTCGCCACCTACCTCTACCAGCGCCTTCACGGCGTGGTGGTTAGCACATCGGACTTCAAGTCTTGATGTAGCGTGTTCTAGTCTCCATAGAACCTCGGATTTTATGGCTGCCGATTCCCATTCAGAATCGTTCTGATATTCAGGATATCAGAACGATTCTGAATTCCCCATTCAGAATCGTTCTGATATCCAGAATATCAGAACGATTTCACCCCCCCAAGTCTCCTGTATGCACCAATATCAGAACGCGAATATCACCTAAAATGGTCGGTGTGCGCCCATATCGTATAATAAATATATATATAGGGAGCCAACATTGCTTAGTGTGTTTTACGTGGGCAAGCTGATTTGCCCATAGCTGGGTTGTGGTCCTTTTTGTCCAGGCTACCAATGGGAGTCCAAATGGACCAGCCCAGATTCAAAGTGCCCAGCTCCAGCCCATCTTAGATATAAACTATAAAAATGTATAATAAATGGTGTTTTCTGGAGGAAAACCAGATGTCAGCATGTTTTGAAATATTTAGAATGTATTAATGGAAAAAAAGTGTTCCCGGGCTTGCCCATCTGGGTACCCACTGGTATCCCAGGGGCGTGGCAACCGGGGGGGACGGGGGGACATGTCCCCCCCCCCCACTTTTGACCAATCCCAAAAAAGGTCAAACCAAAAAGGTCAAGTAAAAAGCGGCCAAAAAGGGTCAAAATACCCCTCAGTCCCCCCTATTTGAAACTGCTTGCCATGCCGTTGGAGCCCGGGATGAAAAGGACCATAACCCAGATCTGGGCAAGCCAAGCTGGCCCAAGTAAAACACATATGGGCCCCAGCCAGGGATGCTGGCTGGGGAGGAGCACTGGGAGGCTAAGATGCATGTTTATATGTATTATAAACAAGAATTGCGGTTGTTGCCGCGTAAAAAAATGCCTCAGGCATTTTTATACGCGGCAACAACCGCAATTCTTGCATTTGAAGGAACATAATGTCTACATGGTTGGTATATTTGTAAGGGACCCACTCAAGACACCATATAAACAGGGCGGGAGGATGATATAACTGACAGATGTGACACAACAGGAGAAAACGTGCCATTACAGGGATTGAGTGTAATATACAGCCACTAGGTGGCCACCAGTGCAGCAGCACTAATAGAACCATTGAATTCCATGGTCCATGTTAGGGGGGTTAGGTAGGATTATAATCAACCTCAGGAGCATGGAAATGGGGGTTGCTAGGCAGATAAACAATTAGAATAGCTGTTGCTAGGCAACCATCTGTCTTAGCAACAAAATAATAGAACCATTGAATTCCTTGGGTCCATGTTAGGGGGGGGGGTAGGTACTATTATAATCAACCTCAGGAGCAGGGAAATGGGTGTTGCTAGGCAGATAAACAATTAGAATAGCTGTTGCTAGGCAACCAGCTGTCTTAGCAACGAAATGATAGAACCATTGAATTCCTTGGGTCCATGTTAGGGGGGGTAGGTATGATTATAATCAACCTCAGGAGCATGGAAATGGGTGTTGCTAGGCAGATAAACAATTAGTATAGCTGTTGCTAGGCAACCAGCTGTCTTAGAAACAAACTAATAGAACCATTGAATTCCTTGGGTCCATGTTAGGGGGGGGGGGTAGGTGTGATTATAATCAACCTCAGGAGCATGGAAATGAGTGTTGCTAGGCAGACAAACAATTAGAATAGCTGTTACTAGGCAACCAGCTGTCTTAGCAACAAAATAATAGAACCATTGAATTCCTTGGGTTCATGTTAGGGAGGGTAGGTACTATTATAATCAACCTCAGGAGCATGGAAATGGGTGTTGCTAGGCAGATAAACAATTAGTATGGCTGTTGCTAGGCAACCAGCTGTCTTAGAAACAAACTAATAGAACCATTGAATTCCTTGGGTTCATGTTAGGGGGGGTAGGTACGATTATAATCAACCTCAGGAGCACGGAAATGGGTATTGCTAGGCAGATAAACAATTAGAATAGCTGTTGCTAGGCAACCAGCTGTCTTAGCAACGAAATAATAGAACCATTGAAATTCCTTTGGTCCATGTTAGGGGGGGTAGGTATGATTATAATCCACCACAGGAGCATAGAAATGGGTGTTGCTAGGCAGATAAACAATTAGAATAGCTGTTGCTAGGCAACCAGCTATCTTAGAAACAAACTAATAGAACCATTGAATTCCTTGGGTCCATGTTAGAGGGGGTAGGTACGGTTATAATCAACCTCAGGAGCATGGAAATGGGTGTTGCTAGGCAGATAAACAATTAGTATAGCTGTTGCTAGGCAACCAGCTGTCTTAGCAACAAACTAATAGAACCATTGAATTCCTTGGATCCATGTTAGGGGCAGTAGGTGTGATTATAATCAACCTCAGGAGCATGGAAATGGGTGTTGCTAGGCAGATAAACAATTAGTATAGCTGTTGCTAGGCAACCAGCTGTCTTAGCAACAAACCAATAGAACCATTGAATTCCTTGGGTCCATGTTAGGGGGTATGAGTATGCTTATGATCAACCTCAGGATCTAAGGTTGATTAATATTAATTTTATCATTATATGCATAAATTTGTGTTGTGACACCTTAAAACAAAATGGCGGCACCCCTTAAAACAAAATGGCGGCACCCGTACTGACTTCCTGTCAAATGAAAACAATATAATGCCTCAACCTGGTAGTTCGCAAGTTTATGTATTATAAACAAGAATTGCGGTTGTTGCCGCGTAAAAAAATGCCTCAGGCATTTTTATACGCGGCAACAACCGCAATTCTTGCATTTGAAGGAACATAATGTCTACATGGTTGGTATATTTGTAAGGGACCCACTCAAGACACCATATAAACAGGGCGGGAGGATGATATAACTGACAGATGTGACACAACAGGAGAAAACGTGCCATTACAGGGATTGAGTGTAATATACAGCCACTAGGTGGCCACCAGTGCAGCAGCACTAATAGAACCATTGAATTCCATGGTCCATGTTAGGGGGGTTAGGTAGGATTATAATCAACCTCAGGAGCATGGAAATGGGGGTTGCTAGGCAGATAAACAATTAGAATAGCTGTTGCTAGGCAACCATCTGTCTTAGCAACAAAATAATAGAACCATTGAATTCCTTGGGTCCATGTTAGGGGGGGGGTAGGTACTATTATAATCAACCTCAGGAGCAGGGAAATGGGTGTTGCTAGGCAGATAAACAATTAGAATAGCTGTTGCTAGGCAACCAGCTGTCTTAGCAACGAAATGATAGAACCATTGAATTCCTTGGGTCCATGTTAGGGGGGGTAGGTATGATTATAATCAACCTCAGGAGCATGGAAATGGGTGTTGCTAGGCAGATAAACAATTAGTATAGCTGTTGCTAGGCAACCAGCTGTCTTAGAAACAAACTAATAGAACCATTGAATTCCTTGGGTCCATGTTAGGGGGGGGGGTAGGTGTGATTATAATCAACCTCAGGAGCATGGAAATGAGTGTTGCTAGGCAGACAAACAATTAGAATAGCTGTTACTAGGCAACCAGCTGTCTTAGCAACAAAATAATAGAACCATTGAATTCCTTGGGTTCATGTTAGGGAGGGTAGGTACTATTATAATCAACCTCAGGAGCATGGAAATGGGTGTTGCTAGGCAGATAAACAATTAGTATGGCTGTTGCTAGGCAACCAGCTGTCTTAGAAACAAACTAATAGAACCATTGAATTCCTTGGGTTCATGTTAGGGGGGGTAGGTACGATTATAATCAACCTCAGGAGCACGGAAATGGGTATTGCTAGGCAGATAAACAATTAGAATAGCTGTTGCTAGGCAACCAGCTGTCTTAGCAACGAAATAATAGAACCATTGAAATTCCTTTGGTCCATGTTAGGGGGGGTAGGTATGATTATAATCCACCACAGGAGCATAGAAATGGGTGTTGCTAGGCAGATAAACAATTAGAATAGCTGTTGCTAGGCAACCAGCTATCTTAGAAACAAACTAATAGAACCATTGAATTCCTTGGGTCCATGTTAGAGGGGGTAGGTACGGTTATAATCAACCTCAGGAGCATGGAAATGGGTGTTGCTAGGCAGATAAACAATTAGTATAGCTGTTGCTAGGCAACCAGCTGTCTTAGCAACAAACTAATAGAACCATTGAATTCCTTGGATCCATGTTAGGGGCAGTAGGTGTGATTATAATCAACCTCAGGAGCATGGAAATGGGTGTTGCTAGGCAGATAAACAATTAGTATAGCTGTTGCTAGGCAACCAGCTGTCTTAGCAACAAACCAATAGAACCATTGAATTCCTTGGGTCCATGTTAGGGGGTATGAGTATGCTTATGATCAACCTCAGGATCTAAGGTTGATTAATATTAATTTTATCATTATATGCATAAATTTGTGTTGTGACACCTTAAAACAAAATGGCGGCACCCCTTAAAACAAAATGGCGGCACCCGTACTGACTTCCTGTCAAATGAAAACAATATAATGCCTCAACCTGGTAGTTCGCAAGTTTATGTATTATAAACAAGAATTGCGGTTGTTGCCGCGTAAAAAAATGCCTCAGGCATTTTTATACGCGGCAACAACCGCAATTCTTGCATTTGAAGGAACATAATGTCTACATGGTTGGTATATTTGTAAGGGACCCACTCAAGACACCATATAAACAGGGCGGGAGGATGATATAACTAACAGATGTGACACAACAGGAGAAAACGTGCCATTACAGGGATTGAGTGTAATATACAGCCACTAGGTGGCCACCAGTGCAGCAGCACTAATAGAACCATTGAATTCCATGGTCCATGTTAGGGGGGTTAGGTAGGATTATAATCAACCTCAGGAGCATGGAAATGGGGGTTGCTAGGCAGATAAACAATTAGAATAGCTGTTGCTAGGCAACCATCTGTCTTAGCAACAAAATAATAGAACCATTGAATTCTTTGGGTCCATGTTAGGGGTGGGTAGGTTCTATTATAATCAACCTCAGGAGCAGGGAAATGGGTGTTGCTAGGCAGATAAACAATTAGAATAGCTGTTGCTAGGCAACCAGCTGTCTTAGCAACAAAATAATAGAACCATTGAATTCCTTGGGTCCATGTTAGGGGGGGTAGGTATGATTATAATCAACCTCAGGAGCATGGAAATGGGTGTTGCTAGGCAGATAAACAATTAGTATAGCTGTTGCTTACCAACCAGCTGTCTTAGAAACAAACTAATAGAACCATTGAATTCCTTGGGTCCATGTTAGGGGGGGGGGGGGGTAGGTGTGATTATAATCAACCTCAGGAGCATGGAAATGAGTGTTGCTAGGCAGACAAACAATTAGAATAGC
Organism: Harmothoe impar; assembly: GCA_947462335.1. Classification (NCBI taxonomy): domain Eukaryota; kingdom Metazoa; phylum Annelida; class Polychaeta; order Phyllodocida; family Polynoidae; genus Harmothoe; species Harmothoe impar. Next base: position 68,237,114 of record OX381712.1, on the reverse strand, counting down.
TGTTACTAGGCAACCAGCTGTCTTAGCAACAAAATAATAGAACCATTGAATTCCTTGGGTTCATGTTAGGGGGGGTAGGTACTATTATAATCAACATCAGGAGCATGGAAATGGGTATTGCTAGGCAGATAAACAATTAGTATAGCTGTTGCTAGGCAACCAGCTGTCTTAGAAACAAACTAATAGAACCATTGAATTCCTTGGGTTCATGTTAGGGGGGGTAGGTACGATTATAATCAACCTCAGGAGCACGGAAATGGGTATTGCTAGGCAGATAAACAATTAGAATAGCTGTTGCTAGGCAACCAGCTGTCTTAGCAACGAAATAATAGAACCATTTAATTCCTTTGGTCCATGTTAGGGGGGGTAGGTATGATTATAATCCACCACAGGAGCATAGAAATGGGTGTTGCTAGGCAGATAAACAATTAGAATAGCTGTTGCTAGGCAACCAGCTATCTTAGAAACAAACTAATAGAACCATTGAATTCCTTGGGTCCATGTTAGAGGGGGTAGGTACGGTTATAATCAACCTCAGGAGCATGGAAATGGGTGTTGCTAGGCAGATAAACAATTAGTATAGCTGTTGCTAGGCAACCAGCTGTCTTAGCAACAAACTAATAGAACCATTGAATTCCTTGGATCCATGTTAGGGGCAGTAGGTGTGATTATAATCAACCTCAGGAGCATGGAAATGGGTGTTGCTAGGCAGATAAACAATTAGTATAGCTGTTGCTAGGCAACCAGCTGTCTTAGCAACAAACCAATAGAACCATTGAATTCCTTGGGTCCATGTTAGGGGGTATGAGTATGCTTATGATCAACCTCAGGATCTAAGGTTGATTAATATTAATTTTATCATTATATGCATAAATTTGTGTTGTGACACCTTAAAACAAAATGGCGGCACCCCTTAAAACAAAATGGCGGCACCCGTACTGACTTCCTGTCAAATGAAAACAATATAATGCCTCAACCTGGTAGTTCGCAAGTTTATGTATTATAAACAAGAATTGCGGTTGTTGCCGCGTAAAAAAATGCCTCAGGCATTTTTATACGCGGCAACAACCGCAATTCTTGCATTTGAAGGAACATAATGTCTACATGGTTGGTATATTTGTAAGGGACCCACTCAAGACACCATATAAACAGGGCGGGAGGATGATATAACTAACAGATGTGACACAACAGGAGAAAACGTGCCATTACAGGGATTGAGTGTAATATACAGCCACTAGGTGGCCACCAGTGCAGCAGCACTAATAGAACCATTGAATTCCATGGTCCATGTTAGGGGGGTTAGGTAGGATTATAATCAACCTCGGGAGCATGGAAATGGGGGTTGCTAGGCAGATAAACAATTAGAATAGCTGTTGCTAGGCAACCATCTGTCTTAGCAACAAAATAATAGAACCATTGAATTCCTTGGGTCCATGTTAGGGGGGGGTAGGTACTATTATAATCAACCTCAGGAGCAGGGAAATGGGTGTTGCTAGGCAGATAAACAATTAGAATAGCTGTTGCTAGGCAACCAGCTGTCTTAGCAACGAAATGATAGAACCATTGAATTCCTTGGGTCCATGTTAGGGGGGGTAGGTATGATTATAATCAACCTCAGGAGCATGGAAATGGGTATTGCTAGGCAGATAAACAATTAGTATAGCTGTTGCTAGGCAACCAGCTGTCTTAGAAACAAACTAATAGAACCATTGAATTCCTTGGGTCCATGTTAGGGGGGGGGTAGGTGTGATTATAATCAACCTCAGGAGCATGGAAATGAGTGTTGCTAGGCAGACAAACAATTAGAATAGCTGTTACTAGGCAACCAGCTGTCTTAGCAACAAAATAATAGAACCATTGAATTCCTTGGGTTCATGTTAGGGGGGGTAGGTACTATTATAATCAACCTCAGGAGCATGGAAATGGGTGTTGCTAGGCAGATAAACAATTAGTATAGCTGTTGCTAGGCAACCAGCTGTCTTAGAAACAAACTAATAGAACCATTGAATTCCTTGGGTTCATGTTAGGGGGGGTAGGTACGATTATAATCAACCTCAGGAGCACGGAAATGGGTATTGCTAGGCAGATAAACAATTAGAATAGCTGTTGCTAGGCAACCAGCTGTCTTAGCAACGAAATAATAGAACCATTTAATTCCTTTGGTCCATGTTAGGGGGGGTAGGTATGATTATAATCCACCACAGGAGCATAGAAATGGGTGTTGCTAGGCAGATAAACAATTAGAATAGCTGTTGCTAGGCAACCAGCTATCTTAGAAACAAACTAATAGAACCATTGAATTCCTTGGGTCCATGTTAGAGGGGGTAGGTACGGTTATAATCAACCTCAGGAGCATGGAAATGGGTGTTGCTAGGCAGATAAACAATTAGTATAGCTGTTGCTAGGCAACCAGCTGTCTTAGCAACAAACTAATAGAACCATTGAATTCCTTGGATCCATGTTAGGGGCAGTAGGTGTGATTATAATCAACCTCAGGAGCATGGAAATGGGTGTTGCTAGGCAGATAAACAATTAGTATAGCTGTTGCTAGGCAACCAGCTGTCTTAGCAACAAACCAATAGAACCATTGAATTCCTTGGGTCCATGTTAGGGGGTATAAGTATGCTTATGATCAACCTCAGGATCTAAGGTTGATTAATATTAATTTTATCATTATATGCATAAATTTGTGTTGTGACACCTTAAAACAAAATGGCGGCACCCCTTAAAACAAAATGGCGGCACCCGTACTGACTTCCTGTCAAATGAAAACAATATAATGCCTCAACCTGGTAGTTCGCAAGCTCACCACCAGGGCCCCTCCGGGGCCTTTCGGCCTTAAAAAAAATGGACTTTTCGCAAACTATTCTCACATTTCAGTAGTATAACGTTTATTGATCCGCTAAATTTGCTAGGATACAAGTGATATCTGGCTGAATATTGATAACAAACATATCCATACTTATGTATTTTATTGTACTTTTCATCAACATTTGGGTAAGAAAAAAAACAGTTCTCCCCAGCAAGATTGTTCTGACGTGCAGTGATGAAACCCCGCGGTCCTTTTTGAGAGGCCACATTTGATTGTAGTCATGTATTTACCGATGGCAGGACCCGTGTGTGGATTCAACATCACCCACTGTGTACATAATGTGCACCAGCAACACTGTCTGACGGGGTCGGTTTAGGCCGGGCTCCACTAGGAAACACTGCTTGCTGCAAAACGTGGTGCTCTTTTAATGTTTTTTTACTGACACATTTCCCTACATTTCGCCACATTTCGCTACATTTTGCGGCAGTGTGGCCCTGAGTATCGCTAGGAGCAGGGCGATACTCAGGGCACACTGCCGCAAAATGAGCTTGAGGCGAAAAGAGGTGAAATATGCCAGAAGAAAAATATCAAAAAGATCGCCTCGTTTCGCAGGTACAGGTGTCGCCCTAGTGGAGTTTGGCCTTGTAAGTGTCAACCCTTTAAGGGCAGCATATGGTGCTTTACTATATTTACTATGCTCTTTTGATGCCACAATGAACGAATATAGCCATGCCCTCCCCCTCTATAGAGGGGTCGAAATTCCTCCCCAGACGGATTGGAATTTTTCTGCCTATCCCCCTCCTTGATCTATGGTAACTGTTGGGCATTTTTGCAGAAAACGGATGATATCCCCTCCACCCAGGTGGATCAATAATTTTCCCTAAAGCCCAAAATCCACGGCGACACGATCCTTCGTAATTGTTATGGCAAGTGGGTGCCATTGCCCGTTTTCTGAATATAAATGTATATCTGTGTGTGTGTGTGTATAATTAAATAAATAGAGGTGAAGAGGTATTCCTGTTGATCTTTTATTCAGCAGTGGAATCTGAATTACTGGTAGGGGTTACAACTAAAGGGGGACTCATGCCTGTTGAGAGTGGCAGGGTAAGACACCCAGATCCTGGAAACATACTATCTAAACATGCCTATCCTTAACTAAAACACAGTGTAGCCCTGACTACTCTAACCTACAGCCCTAGCAGATACTCAGGATGGGGGTGAAACGCCCAGCCAACACAATAACCCCAAGGAAAACTGACCTGTAGTCCCAGTGGTGTGTGGATGAGTTGGTCAGACAGCCTCCTTGCTGTAGACAGCCTCCTTGCTGACTGGTCCCCGAGTTGCTGACCAGACTGGACCAAGGGCCAGGACTGGATGCTGAGGTTCAGCAGCCAGACCCTTTTATCCCCCCTGGCCAGCGACCCTGGGAGTGACCAACCCCCCCACAGCTTGTGGCCTGAAAGGATGTGCTTCTCAAAGGGGCTATTCAACCCCTCTGATTTTTCATTGTGGGGTAACTGCTGGGACCCATGTCACAATGGGCCCTGGACACGCAACACTCACGTGTTGTAGGGTGTGGTGGGGTGTTTGTGCAACACAGACACCCCATGTGTGCCCAGAACACGTCACAGCCTTTCAGTACAACACCAGCCATTATTGATCTGTCTTCCCAGGAGCTATTACCCAACAATCACGAGGCATCTACGCACGTTTTTCTACATGTGAATTCCATTTTATGACTGTGAAATGTCTATATATCTGCCTATATTATCCCTATCCACCTTTTCAATACAGCTTACATACTTCATCATTTTGTCCCTTTCCCATTACTTAATATATATATATATGTATACAATTATGCCTATACCCTATAATCATTCCTGCCCCTATTATATTATAGATCTATATATCTACATACATTCGTTTTATGCATGCATGCTCTTACACTACCCCCCTCCACCATGGAAAGTCTGAGGCACCCCCACTGTGCCTCCTGCTCAGTTCTTCCGCTCAGCGGGCAAATATATTCTTATTGTTTTTTGGCTTGTCCCGCTCCTTGCCCTCCTTCGCGTCGCCCTGGGGCCTCCCCTCCGGCGGTGCTCCACGCCGGTTCGCACGGGGGCCGGCAGGCGGCTCCCGTCTGCTATGTTCCCGACTGTCCTAGGTAGTGAGGTCCGGGGCAGGTCCCCGCCTCGGCGGTGTGCCGCGATGTGTGCCACCGGCCGGGACTCATGTTCGTCCTCCGCTGCGGGGCCCCCGTCCCACCAGGCGCCGGACCGAAAGGTGTGGATTGCCTCCTCAGATGGCCCTCCTACCCAGTGGGCTCCCCCCCTGTGTGGGGCGTCCCGGCTTTCCTCTCCGTCACGGGGGATTCCACCCCACCGGAGCCCACTCCTTGAAGTCCCCACCACTGAGCCCCGTACTTGCATCGAATGGTTGGCTGCCTGGCTCGCCCTGGCGGATGCTGCCTCCATCCGGGCTGACTCCGGGGAGCCTAGCTGGTTCGGCCCTGGGGAGGGGGGTGGAGTCCATGCTTCCCGCCGACCGTCCGACCCTGGGGTTCGGGGACGAAATTGAATGGCAGCTGGGGAGCATGGCTCCCCCCTCGTGGTTGCTGCCCTGGGGAGTGCCCCCCCTGGGTGGTAGCTGATGGTAGATGGATGACCGGGAGCCGCTGAGGTGTAGTCGAGGGCGGCTTGCTGACTGCCATGGCAGTGTGGCAATGATTGGGTAGCGAGCAGACAGCTGCAGTGATGGCCTGTCATGGGTCTTGGCGCACCAGGTCGGGCGAAGGTAGTTGCTGTGCCAGGATGGTGGTTTGAGGCGGCGTTGTGGAATTGTCCAGTGGCTGCTGGGCTGTTGTGGTTGTAGTTGGCTAGGGCCATGGCCGATGTAGCGTTGTGGAGGTAGTTGCTAGCAGGTGTTTGGTTGTAGTGGTAGTTAAACCTGATGGGGGTGGTGTCATGGTAGAAGTTGTTGGTCAGCGCAGGGCCGTGGTGGTAGTTGTCCATGGCGGGAGCGTAGTTGTGGTAGTCATCTTTGTCGTGTGTAGGTGTAGGGTAGTGGTGGTAGTTAGGTTGTGGCGGTGTGCTGTGGTGATCGTTTGCCGCTCCTGGAGTGGGACCGTGGTAGTAGTTGAAGGTAGGTGCAGGGTGATAGTTAGGTGGTGGAGAGCTGCTGTGGTAGTAGTTGTTAGGTGGCGGTGAGGGGCCATGGCGGTAGTCGTAGTTTGCCTGGGAAGTCGGTGTTACGCTGGAGTTGGTGAATGCTGTGGTTGCCGTTGGATCGGGATGGTTTCCATGGTTAGTTGTTGCGATGTCCATCGGGTTCGGGGTAGTTGTTGTCTGGTTGGGGGGGTCGGGGTATGGCCAGTGGCCCGCTGTGGAAGGTGCGGTGCTGAAGAGTGAGGGTGTAGTTGTTCTTTCGATCCTGCCCGAGTCGTCGGATGGTGAGGTTGCTGTCATCTCGGGGTGGTTTCCGCTGATAGTAGTTGTGGTGTTCGTTAGGTTTGGGGTCATCGTTATCGAGTTGGGGTCGTCGGGGTACAACTGGTATGGTTGATGTGGCCTTGGCGGGGCTGGTGATCCTCCGTCTTTCGGGAGCCATGTCAGCCCGCAGTCGCACAGCCGCCGGCACCCCCCAGGGTAGGAGGGCCCTGCTGTGGGTGTTATGTCGTTTGCGCCAGGGCAAGGTGAGCCCCCGGCCCCATCTCCGGCCCAGATAACCTCGTCTCCCGACATCGCGAACCTAGAAGACAAGGGAGTGTGGATGAGATTGTGCAAAAAGCGTGCCTGCAAATACCAGCGCCGGCCCCCAACAGAGCAATGCAGTGTTTCCGAATCAAGTGTTTCCCTTATCCGGCCTCCCCGAAAAGTGCAAAGCTATCCCCATTATTCCTTCCGCTAATATTTCACGGGCCTAGGTTTATCTTACTGTGAGGCTTGCCGTGTCGTGCCTAATACCATTATGAATTTCCCAAGTGTTCAGGGGCTTGGTGGAGGCCATTCCGGGGGTTCACCCCCCCTCTGTGATACTTACCCAGCCTAGTCCGAGTCGTAGTCGGACTCCGATGAGTACAGGGGGCGATTGGGGCTGCCCTCCCCCGCGTACCAGTGCTTCGGATACAAACCCACGGTTTCTTGTCCTTTTGGGTCTGCTTGGTTTGGCAGGGGCATGGGTGGGGCGAACACTTCCCGCGGGCTGGTGGTCGGGGCTATGTATGGCGGGGGAACTATCTGTAACACCATATCGTCTGACCCATTGCCGGGCCTTTGGGCTGCGGCTGCCGCCTCGCGGCGGCGACGGCGCTCCTGTTTGGCCATTTTACCGATGTCACTAAGAAATTGGTCCGGGATCGTATCTACCGCCTTTGCTACCTTCGAAATTGGGAGTCGCGAAGAGGACAACTCCTCCGCCGACCCTCTCTGTACAAGAAGGACCGATTTGCTTGCCATGTTAATGTTTGGTCCCTGTATCTTCTTCAGCTTCTGGGCCAGCCAGAAGGAAAGTTTGATACTGTTGGGCAGATATGTCGTTGTGCATGTCACCCCGTCGGTCCGAGTCAGTGGCCCTCCCCAGTGGAGCTGGAGGTGATGCCGCAGCCAGGCCCTCTCGACCCTTAGCTGTTGCAGCCTCGGGACCTTAAAGAACGTCTGCCTGTCCATTCTAGTCATAAACTCATGCAGGAGGAGAGTGGAGTTCTCGTCGGGAGTACCTATCTTTAGCAGGACCCGCATCCCTTCGGGGGAGTCGGGTAGGATAGTTTCATCCCCCTGGCAGAGATGGCTCCTCTTCCTGTACACGTATCTTATGATTTTCACTAGAATGTAGGAGCAGAATAGGAACGCTGCCACGGCTGAGAGGTGGTTTAGCGTGTTGATATCAAGGTCGAGGCCTGAGAGGGGAGGGTCCATGCTGGGAGGGGTTTTCGTACCTGATTTAACAAGGATGGCCTTGGAGCCCGGCAGTCCGGACAGTCCGGTGACAATACCTGCCATTCTCCTCATTCTCCAAAATGTTCTGACTACAATAGCAGAGTGGACCACTGCTACTGCGGTGAGCAATACCAGCCACGCCCAGATCGTAGGGTCGGCCATCGCTGCGGCCTTACCAAGGTACAAGCGAATCCAGCTTCGCTGGGAATTCTCCCTTCTTATGGCATCCCGCTTCCCTATCTCCCTAGCCAATTTCTTCAAGGGAACCCCGGCGTTTATGGGAATCGAGTCGTTCGCGTAAAGCAGTCTTAGGTCCGGTAAAGCAAATTCGTATGTGTCGTTTATAAGGTCGGAGAGCAGGGACTCTTGCGGCACCTTTAACTTAAATATGTTTGATATCGCCATATTGAAGCCCTGGGTGGTTGAGACCGAAGTAACCTCTATGCAGGCCACAGGATCTGGGTATATAGAGTGATTTTGGGTAATGGCTATGCTCTGACAAGGTAAGGTTATAACGCATACCCTACAACTTAGGGTCTTGGGATCCTTAGCCATAATTTCAACGGGATGGTTATCGGCCACGATCAACACCTGTGATGATGGCAACTTCCTTATATATAGGGGGGCCTGAAGGTTGGGGAAGGCAAGGTGCTGACATAGTTTGTTTGCGGTCGCCTCTTCGTTCAAAAAGATACTGTACAGGCAGGACGGTACGTCCGATGGGATTCTGTTTGGCACGGCCAGGCACTGGTAAACGTCCACGCCGTGGCAGTTCTGCCTGTCATCTTTAGATATCTCAATGTAATAATGCCCATCAAGCGAAATAGCTAGCATGCTGGTCTCCGTGTCGATTTTTGTATATGCTTTAAAAGTGCCAGAGTGCGAAGGTATTCCGAAGGTGTGGACGTGGTACAGGTGGTACCATGCCAATTGTCGCGAAACGGGGACCTTCAAATGGAAGTAAAAGTTTCTATCGGTATATAGGAAGAGGGCCGTTGAGTGCGTATAATAGAAGTCAAGCTCCTTGTGGACCAACAGCAGGCCCTTCTTCCCTGCCTTTTCCGCCACTCGTCTAAGGGCTCCCCGCAGCTCTTGAGGGGGGACCAGTTCGGACGGTAGGTACCCCATCTTGGCTCTTTCGACGGCTGCCATCAGACCCCGGAGCCTTTGTATATACAGGTCCACCGAGCGAAACTGCAGCATCTGGGCGGTCGTGAATTTCAATAGTCTGTGTATAAATTGGACGTGCTCTTCTACCTTCTCGGTGAAGTTCTGTACTTTGGCAATATATTTGGCGTTGGTCAGCGTGACTCTCCGCACATGTGCCAGATGCACTTGCACCCTGTTTGATAGGCCGTCTATGGCCATTGAGGAGGCATTCGCAAGCTTGGCGATGTCTTCTGAGAGGCTTTCATAATTTACGTTAGATTCCTGGAGTTTGTTCTCCATATCGGTAATTCGACCTGCTAAGTTATTTACGTCGTTTGCTGTGGCGGTGCCAAACAGGAACCGGCTTACATACCCTACAAAATTAAAGAGTCCCCGGGGGCTTCTTGCCTGTGCGGGGCTCACCGGGGTCGGAAATAGGAGTTGCATATCGAGTGTGAGCACGTCCAACTCGTCCTGTACTTGTTCGTATGTGTGACGTACGTTTACCAAAAGGGGTAGGAAGCTCATGCAGACCTTTAGCCGGGCGCACCCAACGTTATAAATTGGTTTGAAGTCCGGAAGATTAATCAGGTTAGGGCGGGGGATGATCAGGAGGGCGTCATATAATTTCTGATCTACTAAGAAGTGCTGGGGTAACCTTTCAAATAGGACCCCATAATTCTGTCGGAGGACCATAGGAGACCGAACTGCTTTCAACATGAGTTCTTCATATTCTGGGATGTCGTTGTCTATGCTGTTACCCCCCTCATATTTGGGATGCATGGGTTGGGCCTGGGGTGAGGTGTGGTTCGCCCCTGCGCCTGGGTCTGGGTCTTTGCCTATGCCAGGGCGAATACACAGTGCCAGCCCCACCAAGAGCCATAGCCGACCAGCCGACGTGGAAGTGTCCATTTGCCTGGAAGAAAAGGAGATAGCCATGATTATGGTTTATGCGACTGCCTCCCCCCTCTTCTATTCCCAATTTTCTTCAAGGGAACCCCGGCGTTTATGGGAATCGAGTCGTTCGCGTAAAGCAGTCTTAGGTCCGGTAAAGCAAATTCGTATGTGTCGTTTATAAGGTCGGAGAGCAGGGACTCTTGCGGCACCTTTAACTTAAATATGTTTGATATCGCCATATTGAAGCCCTGGGTGGTTGAGACCGAAGTAACCTCTATGCAGGCCACAGGATCTGGGTATATAGAGTGATTTTGGGTAATGGCTATGCTCTGACAAGGTAAGGTTATAACGCATACCCTACAACTTAGGGTCTTGGGATCCTTAGCCATAATTTCAACGGGATGGTTATCGGCCACGATCAACACCTGTGATGATGGCAACTTCCTTATATATAGGGGGGCCTGAAGGTTGGGGAAGGCAAGGTGCTGACATAGTTTGTTTGCGGTCGCCTCTTCGTTCAAAAAGATACTGTACAGGCAGGACGGTACGTCCGATGGGATTCTGTTTGGCACGGCCAGGCACTGGTAAACGTCCACGCCGTGGCAGTTCTGCCTGTCATCTTTAGATATCTCAATGTAATAATGCCCATCAAGCGAAATAGCTAGCATGCTGGTCTCCGTGTCGATTTTTGTATATGCTTTAAAAGTGCCAGAGTGCGAAGGTATTCCGAAGGTGTGGACGTGGTACAGGTGGTACCATGCCAATTGTCGCGAAACGGGGACCTTCAAATGGAAGTAAAAGTTTCTATCGGTATATAGGAAGAGGGCCGTTGAGTGCGTATAATAGAAGTCAAGCTCCTTGTGGACCAACAGCAGGCCCTTCTTCCCTGCCTTTTCCGCCACTCGTCTAAGGGCTCCCCGCAGCTCTTGAGGGGGGACCAGTTCGGACGGTAGGTACCCCATCTTGGCTCTTTCGACGGCTGCCATCAGACCCCGGAGCCTTTGTATATACAGGTCCACCGAGCGAAACTGCAGCATCTGGGCGGTCGTGAATTTCAATAGTCTGTGTATAAATTGGACGTGCTCTTCTACCTTCTCGGTGAAGTTCTGTACTTTGGCAATATATTTGGCGTTGGTCAGCGTGACTCTCCGCACATGTGCCAGATGCACTTGCACCCTGTTTGATAGGCCGTCTATGGCCATTGAGGAGGCATTCGCAAGCTTGGCGATGTCTTCTGAGAGGCTTTCATAATTTACGTTAGATTCCTGGAGTTTGTTCTCCATATCGGTAATTCGACCTGCTAAGTTATTTACGTCGTTTGCTGTGGCGGTGCCAAACAGGAACCGGCTTACATACCCTACAAAATTAAAGAGTCCCCGGGGGCTTCTTGCCTGTGCGGGGCTCACCGGGGTCGGAAATAGGAGTTGCATATCGAGTGTGAGCACGTCCAACTCGTCCTGTACTTGTTCGTATGTGTGACGTACGTTTACCAAAAGGGGTAGGAAGCTCATGCAGACCTTTAGCCGGGCGCACCCAACGTTATAAATTGGTTTGAAGTCCGGAAGATTAATCAGGTTAGGGCGGGGGATGATCAGGAGGGCGTCATATAATTTCTGATCTACTAAGAAGTGCTGGGGTAACCTTTCAAATAGGACCCCATAATTCTGTCGGAGGACCATAGGAGACCGAACTGCTTTCAACATGAGTTCTTCATATTCTGGGATGTCGTTGTCTATGCTGTTACCCCCCTCATATTTGGGATGCATGGGTTGGGCCTGGGGTGAGGTGTGGTTCGCCCCTGCGCCTGGGTCTGGGTCTTTGCCTATGCCAGGGCGAATACACAGTGCCAGCCCCACCAAGAGCCATAGCCGACCAGCCGACGTGGAAGTGTCCATTTGCCTGGAAGAAAAGGAGATAGCCATGATTATGGTTTATGCGACTGCCTCCCCCCTCTTCTATTCCCAATTTTCCTGTATTGGTGGGGGTGCATGTATTTTTCTATGGAGCGGGATCCCACTGTGGAACCGGAGCCGGTGTCTGTTCAGTAGGGCATGCAGGTTCTCCCCCTCCTCTGGCTGGAATGATCTCTGTTTAAGGGCCGAATCACAGCAAGGGCAGTGAAGGGTTTCTGCTATTACTCCCCAGAAGCACTCCATGTGGACCGGTGTTCCACAGCATGGAACCTCGTAGGCCCCTTGGATACGTTTACATCTGCTGAAAAAGAAGGTGACTGTCTTACCGCATGGGACACAGTGCCTGTGTTTAACGCCTGCCTTATGCTTCAGGCTACGGACTCTGGATCTTATTATTTTACGGAGTTTTGTTTTGGACAGGTGCCCACTTTTGGTCTTCAAGGCAGCCAGTACCCTGGGGGGATCTCCCATGTCAAGCTTCAACCTTTCCCCAATGCCCTTGTATGCCCATCTGGCGAACTTGCCTTCCCCCCCAAAGAACTGGATCAACTGTATTATGAAGTGGTGGCAATTGGTTATGTCCCATGTCGTGGCAATCTTTAGCATGTCTTGAAGAAGGTCATCTAGCCCAAAATAAGCAAAGAACTCGAGGTATCTTGGGTCGGCACTTAGTCTGACCTTGTACCAGATATCCATGAGCATCCTGCCTTTAACACCTGAGGGGGGGTTGCAGATCAGTCCGAACATTTTTAGGTATTCTTCTCCTGATAGTATCGGGGGCAGACTTATGTCGGATTTTCCTTCTCGAAATAACTGGGAATAGGGTTCTTGCTTCGCTCTTTCGAGGGCCTCGAAGTATTTGCTTTTTGATCCGAGTGTCTTAAGCCAGTGGTTAGGCACTGTTATGCACTCGGCCATCTTCTGTGGTCTGGCGGCCATTACTGTGGCGACTCAGGAGTGGCTGCACACTCTTCCTGGGAAGTCCCTTAAAAAAAAATATTTTTTTGTTACCCGAACAAGATGATGTAATAATGTTTTTGGTAGTCCTGTTTTATTAACTGAGCAAGATGATATGAAAATAATCTTTCGCTCTCTGGTTTTGCCGGAACTGAGACTACCCTGCATAGGCGCTATCCTATACTTCACCCGGATTTATGGATATAACCTTACCCTCATATTCTTTTGGGGAATTACCTTACCTTATCTTTCCCCTTCTCTGCGGCGGTTCATCCCAGATAAGCTTTGTTTTGGGTAGTCCTGTTTTATTACCTGAGCAAGATGATATTAAAAAAATCTTCTGCTCCTCTGGTTTTTCCGGAACTGAGACTACCCTGCATAGGCGCTATCCTATACTTCACCCGGATTTATGGGTATAACTTTACCCTCATATTCCTTTGGGGAATTATCTTATCTTCCCCCTTCTCTCTGGCGGTTCACGCCAGATATACTTTGTTTTGGGTAGTCCTGTTTTATTACCTGGGCAAGATGATATATAAGAAAATCTTTTGCTCCTCTGGTTTTTACCGGGACTGATACTACCCTGCATAGGCGCTATCCTATACTTCACCTGGATATATGGATATAACTTTATCCTCATATTCCTTTGGGGAATTACCTTATCTTCCCCCTTCTCCACTGCGGTTCACACCAGATAAGCTTTGTTTTGGGTAGCCCTATTTCTTATTACCTGAGCAAGATGATATAAGAAAATCTTTTGCTCCTCTGGTTTTTACCGGAACTGATACTACCCTGCATAGGCGCTATCCTATACTTCCCCTGGTTTTAGGAGTATAACATTACCCATCATACTGACTTAGGGGATGCCTTACCCTCGTCGGTTATCACCTCTCTCTACATATTGTTCCAAGCAGGAATCCCGGCCGCCGGGCAGGGTCCTAAAAAAGGGAAACTACTCTAGGCTTACTGGGGGTTTCATCATCCCCACATGTCTTGAAGGACGAGCTCCGTGTATCCTAGATACTCGTTCCTCCCAGATGCGGGAATGGAGGGGGGGGGGGGGGGGGGGGGGCCTGCGCTACGGCGTTGTACTGATTTCCTGAGGTAGATGGAACACATGACGAAAAGACCCCCTTTCTATCATTATCGAAAGGGTGGCTGGTTTGAGAGGGGATTAGACTTTCGGGCGTAAAATTATGGCCATGTAGAAAAAGGTTCATGTCTAGTCGTGGTATTGCGAGACAATTAGTCTGAGTGTGTCGTTTCCGCTGGGGCTGCTCCCCCTTAGCCCGGACGCCTACTCTCATGCTCTTGTGTGCTTTGTGATTTCACTAGGTTCGCCTACGGGTACTTGACCATTATACGGAGGTGATCCGTCTCTAATGGCACCTTGTCCCTCCTGACCCTTTTTTCTGCAGATTATTGGGTCCCTTTTACTTTTCTGTCTCCCATCAAGCAGCGGACCTTCTACACAAAACCCTTCTCTTGCCCTTCTTATGTCCCCCAGGCTTTTTCTGGGTTCCTTTTTATAAATTCCCCCGGGCATTATCATACTCCCTGCCTTTCCCCAGTCTGGCCAACGACTTAGGGGGGGTTGTATCGGTTCGCCGGCGGCTTCTCTCCATTTCGTTAATACCTTGGGGCCTTACCACTATACTCTGCTGGCTTTACCCTACTTCCAAGTTCCTCGGGGCCTTTACCGCTATACTCTGCTGGCTTTACCCTCCTTCCGAGTTCCTCGGGGCCTTTACCGCTATACTCTGCTGGCTTTACCCTCCTTCCGAGTTCTTTGGGGCCTTTACCGCTATACTCTGCTGGCTTTACCCTCCTTCCAAGTTGCTTGGGGCCTTTACCGCTACATACTGCTGGCTTTACCCAATATTCAAACTTCCTTGGGGCTTTACCGCTATACTCTGCTGGCTTTACCCTCCTTCTAAGCTCCTTTGGGCCTAAGTTCTACATCCTACTGGCCTTACCCAATCTCGAAAGTTCCTTGGGGCTTTACCGCTATATCCTGCTGGCTTTACCCACCTTCTAAGGTTCCTTGGGGCCTTATTTATATGTACATCTACCTGCGGCGTGCCCTTAGCTTAAGCATAGGTCTAAGTGGTACGTCCTTTTCTATAAACGTCTTTTGGGCCTGGTCATTGAGGTACGATACCGGCACCCACATGATGCTTGAGTCGGTGAATAGCACTTTGGCATGTGGCTTTCCATCCACGCTGGCCACGTCTAGTATGTTCTTTACAGGTTTGGTACCTTCAGATTTCTTCCCGAGGTAGCTGAAATATGCAAGGGGGGTCCGACGTGTCACCCTTTCGGCACCCTGCACCACCTTTTCTCTCTTGTCTTCAGGCTTGCTTAGGTCAGGCGGGGTTGCCGGTTCCCCCTCGGGTGGTGCGTCCACATTCTCGCCAACGACTCTTGCGTTTTCCTCTCTCTCCTCCGCCTCGGCCTCTCCCAAGGGGTTGGTGGCTTGGCTGCTCGTCACCCTTTTCGGGGGGTTTGTCAATTTTTTCCCCTCCTGGTTGAGCGGTACATTTCTTTCTTCTTGGTTTTTCTCCGCCTCGACTAGGCTGTCGAGGGGGAGATCTCCGATCCCCAGGCCAGGCCCCTCGTCCTCTTCCCCCCTTGTCTCTTCCCGAATGTTCCTTGTCCCAATCTTCTTTAGTCTGGATAGTGCTACCGGTTTCAATATGAACTTTCCTGACCTGATGTCTTTTAGGTAGACAGTCTTGTCTGTGTGGAACTTGAGGATGACGAACGGTCCGTGATACACTTTTGATAGTTTAATCTTCAAGGCTGGGTCCTTCAGCCTTGGCATATAGACATACACCAAGTCCCCTTGTCTTAGCACCGGTTCCCAGGCCTTTGTGTCATAACGGTCCTTCATTTTTCTTGCATTCTCTCGAAGATTCTGTAGGGCTTGAACATGCACCTGATGCTGCCTGTTGAGGTGTTCCGCGAACCTTTCAGACACTGACATGATAGTATCGCTAGGATTCTGCAGCTGGTTCAGCTCCGGAAAAATGGGCTCAAACCCATGCATCAGCAGATACGGGGACACCCCTGTGGACGCTGCCTTTGAAGTGTTCAAGGCGAACGAGAGGGGGGCTAATAGGAGGTCCCAGTCCGACTGGTTCTCGCTTATGTAGGACCGTATTATGTTCAAAACGCTTCTATTGAATCTCTCCACCAGGCCGCTGCTCTGGGGGTGGAGAGAAGATGCAAAGGTGTGGCTGATGCCGTAATACGCACAGAATTCCTTGAAGGCCCCGCTAATGAACGCACTTCCATTATCGGACACAAGACAATTTATTCCCCCATGCCGATAGATGACATTCTCTGCAAATTTCTCTATCAGAGTTATCGCCTGTAGGTTTGGCTGTGCCCAGCAAACCAAGTACCTGGAATAGTAGTCTATTAGGCAGAAAATATGCCTGTTCTTCCTTGGCGTTGGGGGCAGCCTCTCGAGAAAGTCTATATTACAACAGAACAGGGGCCTTGGACTGGGATCCCGCAGCGTTAGTGGGGGCCTTATAGGCCGGGTGGCCCTTTTGGTGGCGCAGCAAGTCGGGCAGGACTCTACATAGTCCCGCACATCGAGATTCATACGCGTCCAGAATAGCCTGGTTCTTAGCGTACTTAGCATCTTGTGTACTCCGAGATGCCCTGCGTGAGGTACATCATGAGTCTGTTGAAGGAAATGTAGTCTAAGATCCTTGGGCACCACGAGGCGTGCGTAGAGTATAGGATCTTGACCCATTGTTGTAGAGAAACGGAACAGGATGCCTTCGTGTATCAGGTAATCTTCCTCCCTCAGCAGAATGTTCCTGGCCTCCTTGTCATCTTGGGGTAAGGTCCCCGTTTCTATGAATTTGTAGATAGATTTACAGTCTGGGTCGTTTGCCTGACTCTCCTTTATTCGGTCGGGGTGTATGGATTGGAGTCTCACATTCTCTTCTGCTAGTTCTGGCAGTCTCTCTGCGTACTTTCTACGCTTCTTGTTGTTCGGGGTTGGCTTCTTTCCGCACTTTCTAGTCTGGGCTGGTTCTTCCTGTGCGTGTCCTTCTATCGTTATCTCTTGTAGTCGGGGGAGTTCTGGTTGCTCCGATCCTTTCTCTGCTGTCTTCTCCGTATTATCTTTGTTCCCGCCCTTGGCCGCCCCTCCCTGGAGTCTGGATGGTGGGGCACAGTCCTTTTCTGGGGGGACAAAGATTCGGCTCCAGAAGTCTGAGACGACATTTTCCTTTCCTGGGATGTGCTTAATTGTGAACTGGAAGTGTTGTAGGTAGTCAACCCAGCGTAGCACGCGTGTGGAGGCATCGAGATTCTTTTTAGTGATTCGATTTATCAGAGGTTTATGGTCGGTGTGGATCTCGAAAGGGGCTCCTTCCAGGTAAACTCTGTAATGTTTCACTCCGAAGTATATTGCGGCCAGTTCCTTGTCACTCGCGGAATAATTACGTTGTGCTCCTCGTAGCGGCTGGGCCCAGAATCCTACTGGCCGGGCTTGTTCATTTTCGTCAATTTGGCTGAGGACGCCTCCCATTCCCCAATCTGAGGCGTCTGTCGTCAGGATGAACATCTTCTGAAAATCTGGATAAACTAGTAGGTTGCTGCTAGTCAACATTGTCCTGATGGAGTTAAATGCCTTTTCCTGGGCTGACCCCCAGTAGAAGACCTCTGATTTGTTCTTCTTGGTCAAGTCATAAAGTGGTTGGGCCACTTCCCCGTATCTTGGGCAGAACTTTCGGTAGTACCCCGACAGTCCCAGAAACCGTCTGACCTGCCGGACTGTTTTTGGTCTTGGTAGGTCTATCATTTTCTGGATGTTCTCTGGTGTTGGTGACACACCGTCTCGGCTAAATATATGGCCCAGGAACTTTATCGTCTCTCTTCCCAGTTCGCACTTTGAGGGTTTCAAAACCAGCCCGGCTTGTATAACTCTCTCCAGTACTTCCTCGAGGTCCTGCATATGTCTTTCGAAAGAGTTGCTCCAGATAATTATGTCGTCCATGTACGCTAAGACGTATTTGTACCTAATGCCCGACAAGACGAGGTCCACCATTGCTTGGAATGTGGCTGGGCTGTTTTTTAGGCCCATTGCCATACGTTTATAGCGCCACTTGCCAGAGTCTGTGAGGAAGGAGGTGAGTTCTTTGCTGTCTTCTTCCATAGGTACTTGGTAGAAGCCAGTCTCAAGATCAAGGCTAGAGAACATGTTCGGCTTTCTTTCCCCAACGGTGTCGATTATCTGGTCTATTCTTGGGATGCAGACTGTCTGTCCGATTGTCTGTGCATTTATTCGTCTGTAGTCCACAACCAGGCGGAACTTGCCATTGGATTTACGAACCAAGAATGCCGGAGAGCTCCAGGGGCCGTCTCCCCCGGGTTCCAGTACGTCTTTCTCAAGCTGCTCTTGTATGACCTTTTCTAACTCCCGTCGCATGGGTGGTGCTGTTCGGTAGGGCTGGGCCTGTGTTGGTTGTGCCCCTGGGATAAGGTCTATTCTGTGCTTGACGAGGTCTGTATGTCCCAGTCTCCCGGGAACTGTGAATGCTTTTCTCTTTCTCTGGATTAGCTGGTGGCAGGTTTCTTTCTGTTCTTCTGTAAAGACAGAGTCTGTGAGGTCGATCACTACTGTCTCATTTTCTCTTGGGATACCTTCCCCGGGATTGTTTTCCTCATCCAAGGGTACTTCCTCATGGTTTCCAAAAACCTGCCCAATATCGTTATGATCTAACGAACATTCCTCCTGCTGAAGAAAATTTTGTTGTGTGTTTTTTGTTTGTTTTATTCTTATCTTATTTGTACCCCCCATAAACTTTCCCCCTTCTTTCTCGAAAACTGATCCTTCCACTGGATCAAATTTTACTGAGTTAACCTCAAGGTCCTTTGGCACTTTGTTTGTGTAAGTCCCCACTATTGTACCTTTCTCCAGTGTAACCGGATGGTCGGAAATGTTCAGAATGCTAACAGGCACTTTGTTACTGTGTACTGTGACCAATGCCGCTTTGATAGACCTGCACCCTAGGCGGTGCAGTGTTGGAGTAGACTGTAGCATACCTACCTGGTTATTCCATATGGCAGCGTCAGATGGGAGTACCGCTGAAATGCATGCTTCTGACTTACCTGCAATTGTGACATTCATTGGAAGGCGGGCTGCCCGCACTTTTGTCTCATATTCAGGATCTGCAAAGTCAAGAATCATTGAGAATTCTCGAAGAAATGACCTCCCCAATATAACCTCGCTAGCGAGTCCCTCCAACACATGGAAGGAAGTGAAGTACGTGACTTCGTCTATTTCTATAGGAATTTTGATACGGCATATTGGTTTTATCTTTTCCCCATTAGCCAGGACACAATTAACACTTGACCCGGAAATCTCTGCCCCAATGGCTCCGAGATCTAGGGACCGGTATGCCAGGCCTGAGAGGCAGGATTCGCACGCTCCGCTGTCCACCAGGGCCTTGTGGGCCCCCTCCCCTATCTTCACTTGGACGCATGCTTGGTCGTTAAGTATGTGTTCTCGGGTTCTTTCTTCTTTCGGGTTCCTTCCCATCATACGTATGGAGTTGATGCTGCAGTCCGTTCCTTCATTCTCATATTGTTCTGAGACTTTCTTAAAGATAGTTTGCACTTGCGAGGAAGGGGGAAGGCTCATTCTCGTCAGTAGTGCTGGGATTTCTTCAGGGTGCACTTTATGTCCGGCGCCCATCGGGCATGCCTGGAGGCGGTTACAGCTCGGAAACACTTCCTTTTCTGAGATCCTGCTACTTAGTGTAGTTGCTCGTTCCTTCACGCAATGCCAGGGATGGGGGCATTCTGTGTGGCAAAAGAGTTCTCCATGATCTGCAAGGGTCCGTTGCACGAGTTGCCGTATCCTATATTGTAGGGAATTTATGCAGAGGCCCCTGACCATTCGGCAGTTACATTCTGGCACCAACTGTCCATCCTCGGCCCGCACCATGCTACAAATGCATGAGTTAGAGCAGTGCTTACAGTCAAAGAGGATTGCTCTCGAAGCTGCTAACTTGTCACATGGCTCTGACAGATTCTTTTGCTTCCTAGAGGGCCGGCCGGGCCACTTAGGGTGTCCCCGATATAGTATATCTGCCAGATGGTCTATCTTAGCCCTATCATACGTATTCTCCAACTGGAGGGGTCTGTCGGAGCCCGGAGGCTCGCTCTGGTCCTCCGATCGCCCATTCCTTGCGGCTGGCCTTGTCATCGGATCCGGCTTTCCTTCCGCATGTCCCCCGTGGCCGATTTGGTCATGTGGGTTGTTGGCGTAATGTCTCTTGTCTAGCTTGTTCGTCCTTATCTCGCAGGGCTTTTTGTCTGGCCCGAAGGGTCTGGCGAGGGTATTGGACCCGCCATCTTCTTTCCTGCCAGAGGTTGTCTCCCCAGTACCTGTTTTAGGCTCGGCCTCGGGGCGCTTACTTAGCCCTGGTTGGGTTTCTTCCTTCTCTGTGTCTAGTCTATGTACTAAATGGTCCACCTTTTCTGTGTGCTCTGTTTTTGGGGGTTTCTCTGGGGAACTAGGGTTTGTACTGTGGCTGTTTCTTCTGGCATATGCTTCCTCCTCCGTACCTGATTTGGGCTTACCCTCTTGGTGCTCCCCTTGTCCAGGTTGGCCTGGTTGATTGTTCATGTCCCGTGGCTCATTAATGTATTCGAACACTATATCGTCAGGCCAGCACCACGGTATACCCTCTCCCTCGGCGTACTCCTGGTTAACGTGGGGGTGCCCTGTTGGTACCGCTGTTACCTGCTCCGTGACTTCGGTGTCTGGCCTTGCTACCTCTGGATTAATATTGACGAGCATCTCGGTACCGTCTTTGTTCATGCTCGCTCGTCCCCTGACTTGGTCTGCCTTGGGCACTTCCTTATAGCCTGCTTGATTGTTAGCTTTACTTATATAGTCAGGTCTAGTGATGTGAGGAACCTTGGCCGGGGGCTGGGTGTCCACGTCCTCTGGACCCGAAGCGCACATGGACCTCTCGATTGGGCGCTCTTCCCTTAAGTCTAGGGGCCTCCACCTAATAAAATGTCCTACTTCTCTCTCTAAGATGCCAAGGGATCCTACTTCATGCGCCTGCTTCTGATAAAATGTCATCATACGTGTCCGCGGGGCCAACCCTTGGGTTACGGCGGGTTGGGCCCCTGCGCCTAGTTTCCCTGAGGATAGCCGTATTCCATCATCGACCTGGCGACCTGCATACACTGGTCGCTGGTCAAGGCATTCAACTGGGGGCTCAGCCCTGATCCTACCGCTGGTTGGGTCCTAGGGTCATAGGCAGGCTGCATTGCTGCATTCTGGTATTGGGGGTACTGGTCGGCACCCCTGTACGCTTGCTGATGGTCCGCAGGGTACCCCCCTTGGTCTTGGTATAGCTGGTTCAGTTGGGGGAGCGGATGGGCGTGACCTTGATGCCCCATTGGATTGTATCCGCCCGGATTTGTTGGCATGAAGTTCGTCCTGTTGGCCCCGACGTAAACCCCGCCCTGAACCATTCCACCCTGCACCATTCCGCCAGTCTCCCGACGGGGGGGCCTCGGGTTGCCGTCATTCCGCCTAGGCCTTGGCGGTCTATAGGGGCAGCCGGATTTGAAGTGGTTCCCCCCACATCCGTAGCACTGCACGGAGTATGCTTGCTGCGGGGGTGCGGTGGCTCCTTCGGGGGGCGCTTGGGGAGCAGTGTGTGTCGGTTGGGCGGCAGGGAGTGGGGGCTGAGGCGCCGCCTTTTGGGCACCACCCTCTAAGGAAAGGACAGACACCATTTTGTCTAAGACCTTCCCCATACCAGATTCCACCTTATCCCCGACTGTCTCTACCTGATTCCCAACAAATTGAAGTCGCCTCTCAAGTGCTGCCAGCCTTTGAGAATTCTGGCTGGAGTTTTTGAAGGATTCAAAGGCCACCTGTGCTGCTTTTGTAAGCGCACTGAGGTCGTCGTAATCGTTCAAAGTCAGTTTTTCTCGGACGCCTGGGATCAGGCCATCCTTGTAGGCGCTAAGTACCTGCGCCGCCGTCGTCTTGCCGACGCTCCCGCAGGTTTCCAAAACACGCCTGCTGAATGACCTGCAGTCCTCCCCATCCTTCTGTATCAAATTTTTCAGAGTTCCGTGTATCTTCTCAGAACCGGGCCCTGCTATCTCACTTATCGTGTTTTTAACGTTGTCCCAGTCGTCCAGGTTTCTCACGAGGTTATATAATGCTGTCGGGAGGTGGAACTTCAATTGGTCGATCTTATGTTGGGGGTCGTCCCCAAACACATTGGTGATGTATTCGATATAGTTGTCCACCCATGGGATCACCTGCATGTCGTCGGAGGGGAACGAAGGCGGGTGTAGATTCTTAAACACCCTCTTAGCCACGTCCACGTGCTTGATCCTTTCCCTCTCTGCTGGGTCCGCCATCTCGTCTGGTGGGTCGCCGACCTCAGGGACTTCAAGAGGTTCGCTTATTTGGGAGCCCGCGTCCTGGTACTCCTCGGTTCCTGTACTGTCGTTATCTGCGATTATTTCCAAATCTCGGTCCGCTGGTGGCGCCTCGGCGCCGTGGGGTGGCTCGGCACCGTACCTCTCGGCCAGGTCCAGTAGATGAAAATGGTCGGCTATGTCCCAACCGCCAATATATGGCCCTATATCAAAGACTGTCGCCCGGCGGTTGGCTTGTTGGGGGGCTGTCGGTCCCTCCCGTGGGTCAGGCTCTAGAAGATGCCTTATTGTTGGCGCAACGGGAAGCGGGTCGACTGGTGCCTCAGTCCTGGCTCCAAGGTCAAGGTCACGGCCGGGGGTAGGTGCTAGGGGCACTTCCCCAGCGCGCAGACGTTTCGCAACGTCTACTTCTCGACCTGGCGCTACAACGTGATCCGCGGCGGTGCCTTGCGGTGCTGCTAAGGCTGCTGCCTGGGTCACTCTGTGAGGGTCCACTTGGAACTCAAACTCGACCCTGGTGCCACGGTCTGTGACCCTGGGGCTAAGGGGCCGGCGTTTCTTTACCCTTCTAAGTAACCTTTTCTTTACGCTTATTTCTTCATGCAATCTTTGCCTGAGCTGCTTATCTTTCGAGGAACTAGACCTAGTGTTCATTTGCTAAGACCTTGTGGCCAGATCATGTCCCCTTGGGATCAACAGTCCTTATAAGAGAGGGGGGGGGTGCATATGTATACCTGTAGGGGAGAGCAGAGGGGGCGGGATGCTGAAGCCGGGTCTGGTTCCGGAACCAAGTTGTCCTTCCTTGCTCTATTGCTAGGTCAAGGTCACCCTGCTAAATCCCATAAATCAGTTATGGTAGATTATAGTCAATGGGGTGGTCAAAAATGTATGGTATGGGAGCTGGTATTTCACGGTTCAACACGGTAGGGGTGCTACCATGCTGCTGTTATCATTATCTGTGGTGTTTTATTACAACCACCCTCTTCATACACACGTATATATATACATACACACATACCTATATTATCCCTGCCCCTCTCTATGTTGGGTTTTTATTGTAGTAGTTCTGGACGTGACTACCAGGGGTTAAGGTTGTTATACTGCCCTGTGGTCTAGTGGCGGCTAGAACTAGGTGAGAAAAATGCTACCCGACGTTATGTTCAAACCTGATTTACGCCTCCTCCCTGTAATCCTGGCTTAATATCGGCTAGATATTCTTAAACAGGAGAAAATTCTGATCCTTGTGGTATCTTCAACTTTTATCCTAACCCATTTAGACACCCAAATATAAGGGGACAAGGTTGCAAGACCTTCCTGTCGGCTAAGGCTGCATGTAGGGCGACATGGAAAACGCTTATACGACGTCGTCACGTTCAACCCTAGTTTACACCATGTTGCTGTACTGCCAGCTTAATAAAAACCAAATTTCCGTAAAGAGGAGGAAATTCTGATCCTAATGGTATATTCAACTTTCTTCCTAACCCAATTAGAAGCCCAAATATAAGGGGACAAGGTTGCAAGACCTTCCTGTCGGCTAAGGCTGCATGTAGGGCGACATGGAAAACGCTTATACGACGTCGTCACGTTCAACCCTAGATTACACCATGTTGCTGTACTGCCAGCTTAATAAAAACCAAATTTCCTTAAAGAGGAGGAAATTCTGATCCTAATGGTATATTCAACTTTCTTCCTAACCCAATTAGAAGCCCAAATATAAGGGGTTAAAGTTGCTATACCTTCCTTTCGGCTAAGGCTGTTTTTAGGGCGGCCTGGAAAACGCTATGCCACGTCGTCACGTTCAACCCTAGTTTACACCGTGTTCCTGTACTGCCAGCTTAATAAAAACCAAATTTCCGTAAAGAGGAGGAAATTCTGATCCTAATGGTATATTCAACTTTCTTCCTAACCCAATTAGACTCCTAGATATAGGGGGTTAAAGTTGCTATACCTTCCTTTCGGCTAAGGCTGTTTTTAGGGCGGCCTGGAAAACGCTATACAACGTCGTCACGTTAAACCCTAGTTTACACCATGTTTCTGTACTGCCAGCTTAATAAAAACCAAATTTCCGTAAAGAAGAGGAAATTCTAGTCCTAATGGTATATTCAACTTTCTTCCTAACCCAATTAGACTCCTAGATGTAGGGGGTTAAAGTTGCTATACCTTCCTTTCTGCTAAGGCTGCTTTTAGGGCGGCCTGGAAAACGCTATACGACGTTGTCACGTTCAACCCTAGTTTATACCATGTTCCTGTACTCTTAGCTTAATACCAGTTACATATTCTTAAAGAGGAGGAAATTCTGGTCATGGGGATATATTTGATTTCTGCCCTAGGTCAATTACAAATATATCTACAAGGGGTTAACTTGACAGATCGCCAGGTAGGCTGGGGGTGATTTTAGGGCGGCGTGGAAAACGTCCCAGCTTAATAAAAACCAAATTTCCGTAAAGAGGAGGAAATTCTGATCCTAATGGTATATTCAACTTTCTTCCTAACCCAATTAGAAGCCCAAATATAAGGGGACAAGGTTGCAAGACCTTCCTGTCGGCTAAGGCTGCATGTAGGGCGACATGGAAAACGCTTATACGACGTCGTCACGTTCAACCCTAGATTACACCATGTTGCTGTACTGCCAGCTTAATAAAAACCAAATTTCCTTAAAGAGGAGGAAATTCTGATCCTAATGGTATATTCAACTTTCTTCCTAACCCAATTAGAAGCCCAAATATAAGGGGTTAAAGTTGCTATACCTTCCTTTCGGCTAAGGCTGTTTTTAGGGCGGCCTGGAAAACGCTATGCCACGTCGTCACGTTCAACCCTAGTTTACACCGTGTTCCTGTACTGCCAGCTTAATAAAAACCAAATTTCCGTAAAGAGGAGGAAATTCTGATCCTAATGGTATATTCAACTTTCTTCCTAACCCAATTAGACTCCTAGATATAGGGGGTTAAAGTTGCTATACCTTCCTTTCGGCTAAGGCTGTTTTTAGGGCGGCCTGGAAAACGCTATACAACGTCGTCACGTTAAACCCTAGTTTACACCATGTTTCTGTACTGCCAGCTTAATAAAAACCAAATTTCCGTAAAGAAGAGGAAATTCTGGTCCTAATGGTATATTCAACTTTCTTCCTAACCCAATTAGACTCCTAGATGTAGGGGGTTAAAGTTGCTATACCTTCCTTTCTGCTAAGGCTGCTTTTAGGGCGGCCTGGAAAACGCTATACGACGTTGTCACGTTCAACCCTAGTTTATACCATGTTCCTGTACTCTTAGCTTAATACCAGTTACATATTCTTAAAGAGGAGGAAATTCTGGTCATGGGGATATATTTGATTTCTGCCCTAGGTCAATTACAAATATATCTACAAGGGGTTAACTTGACAGATCGCCAGGTAGGCTGGGGGTGATTTTAGGGCGGCGTGGAAAACGCTATGCGACATCGTTGTCGTTCGAACCTAATTTAGACCATGTTCCTATAGCCTTAGCTTAATACCGGTTACATATTCTGAAAGAGCAGGAAATTCTGGTCCTGGGGATATATTTAATTTTTCTCCTAGGTCAATTAGAAATTGATCTATAAGAGGTTGAGCTGACAGGTCGCCAGGTAGGCTGGGGATGACTTTAGGGCAGCGCGAAAAACGCTATGCGAAATCGTCACGTTCGAACCTAATTTAGACCATGTTCCTGTAGCCTTAGCTTAATACCGGTTACATATTCTGAAAGAGCAGGAAATTCTGGTCCTGGGGATATATTTAATTTTTCTCCTAGGTCAATTAGAAATTGATCTATAAGAGGTTGAGCTGACAGGTCGCCAGGTAGGCTGGGGATGACTTTAGGGCAGCGCGAAAAACGCTATGCGAAATCGTCACGTTCGAACCTAATTTAGACCATGTTCCTGTAACCTTAGCTTAATACCGGTTACATATTCTGAAAGAGGAGGAAATTCTGGTCCTAATGGTATATTCAACTCCTATCCTAACCCAATTAGACGCCCAAATATAAGGGGACAAGGTTGCTATACCTTCCTGTCAGCTAAGGCTCCCTTTTTGGGCCGCATAGAAAACTTTATGCGACATCGTCACGTTCAAACCTTATTTCGACCATGTTCCTGTAGCCTTAGCTTGATACCGGTTAGATATTCTGAGAGAGCAGGAAATTCTCATCCCGATAGTATATTTGGATTTTATTGTAGTCCTACCGGTAGCTCAGTTAGGATGGGTTAAGGTTGCTAAGTAACCTTGGGGGTAGGGCTTGGAAATGTGTGGGAAAAACGCTCCCAGAGGTCACGTTCTGACTTAATTTTCGCCCTGTTCCTGTAGGACTGGCTTAATGAAAACAATATGTGTGTAAAGAGGAGGAAATTCTGATACTGGTAGTATATTGGGGCATTACTCTAGCATCATTTGGGCCCAATTCGAAAAGGGGTTTGGGGTGCCGACTCCTAAATAATGTGCTCAAGCTCATATACTGGAGCTATACCCCTGCCAATCCTCCTGGAACTCATTCCCTTCCTATTAGCTAAATTCCCCTACCAGTCTGCCCGGGTTTTATCCACCAGTGTTATGGCAAGTGGGTGCCATTGCCCGTTTTCTGAATATAAATGTATATCTGTGTGTGTGTGTGTATAATTAAATAAATAGAGGTGAAGAGGTATTCCTGTTGATCTTTTATTCAGCAGTGGAATCTGAATTACTGGTAGGGGTTACAACTAAAGGGGGACTCATGCCTGTTGAGAGTGGCAGGGTAAGACACCCAGATCTTGGAAACATACTATCTAAACATGCCTATCCTTAACTAAAACACAGTGTAGCCCTGACTACTCTAACCTACAGCCCTAGCAGATACTCAGGATGGGGGTGAAACGCCCAGCCAACACAATAACCCCAAGGAAAACTGACCTGTAGTCCCAGTGGTGTGTGGATGAGTTGGTCAGACAGCCTCCTTGCTGTAGACAGCCTCCTTGCTGACTGGTCCCCGAGTTGCTGACCAGACTGGACCAAGGGCCAGGACTGGATGCTGAGGTTCAGCAGCCAGACCCTTTTATCCCCCCTGGCCAGCGACCCTGGGAGTGACCAACCCCCCCACAGCTTGTGGCCTGAAAGGATGTGCTTCTCAAAGGGGCTATTCAACCCCTCTGATTTTTCATTGTGGGGTAACTGCTGGGACCCATGTCACAATGGGCCCTGGACACGCAACACTCACGTGTTGTAGGGTGTGGTGGGGTGTTTGTGCAACACAGACACCCCATGTGTGCCCAGAACACGTCACAGCCTTTCAGTACAACACCAGCCATTATTGATCTGTCTTCCCAGGAGCTATTACCCAACAATCACGAGGCATCTACGCACGTTTTTCTACATGTGAATTCCATTTTATGACTGTGAAATGTCTATATATCTGCCTATATTATCCCTATCCACCTTTTCAATACAGCTTACATACTTCATCATTTTGTCCCTTTCCCATTACTTAATATATATATATATGTATACAATTATGCCTATACCCTATAATCATTCCTGCCCCTATTATATTATAGATCTATATATCTACATACATTCGTTTTATGCATGCATGCTCTTACATAATCGTATAGAGCCTCTACTGCCCCCATTTCACGCATGTTTCGCTGTGGGCACAGGCGAAATAGAGGAGGCAGAGGTGCGATGCAGTTTTTACGCAGGATATCAAATGTTCCTGCCATCCTGGACTTGGGCTTTAGTGACACCAATAAAAAGGCCACACTTCATGGAAATCTGAGAAGACCTGCTGCTTACAAACTGTAGGTGGCAGCACTGGGTAGTGTTCTTTCACCAGCTGCTTACCTGAGAAGTAGAGACTATACAGAAAGTGCTCACTACTAAAGGTAGCGGGAACAGGCGATTTTGAAAGAATAACGTCAAAATTATGGACATTATATCATTGGAAAGCTGATAATATTTGAAACAATAATATATGACTCCCGAACATATACATGGAATATCCAAATTTTAGTTGATTTCTCCCAGATTTATTTTTATTTTATTTAACTAGATATCCAGAGAAAAGTGACTAGTGGGGTTTACATTTAAAAAGTCCATGTTTTTACCCAAGAGAGTATGATAGCTATAAAATATAGATTGCCATCTAAATAGTCTGTATGTATTTGTTGAGATTCCCATAGCTATATTGCAATTAAACAGTATTTTAGGTGGGATCCCAGTGAACAAGAAAACGTTATATAACGTTGGGAAAACGTTCCCTGAAGGGCTGGAAAACGTTTGAAAAAAACGGGAAATAACGTTATTTTACGCAAATTCGTTGACTCAATTTTGCGTATATTAACGTTATACCAAAACGTTTGAAAGTACAACCTTATTGTAACGTTATTTTACGTTTTTATACAATAGATTTTGACATATAATAACGTTTTAAAAAGTTATTTTACGTTATAAAATTGTAACGAAAACCCTCCTATTAGTAGGGTCAATTCATGATGGGAAAATGTGAGTTATTTAGGGATTCGAACCCATGAGGGTAGGACTCCTAGACCAGCGCCTAAACCACACAGCCATGGAGTCATTACTTAGGAAGAGGCGCTTATGACACATACTGGAGGATAAACTCCAAAAGATACAACGAAATAAAGTAGGGGGTTGTTTGCAAAATTAATTTTACATAATAAAATTATAAATGATGAAAAAAACTCCTAATAGTAGGGTTAGTTCATTTTGGAACGTCTATGTATCAATAAAAGGTTTTAGAAAATAATATTCTATATACTGACAGATTATGTCAGTATACTGACATATTATGTCAGTATATACCCCTCAAGCAGAAAGCCAAGGTAAGATATTTCAAGAACAATATATCACAAGCTGCATTATTTACCACCAGACGCAGTAGTGTAGTGGTTATCATGGCTGCCTCCTAATCAGAGGGTCTGGGGTTCTATCACCACAAGTGTAACAACATTTTCTTAGATTCTTTTAGAAATTAAAAATAAAATCGGCCGTCACACCACAACAAAAAATTTCTTATAGGGCCTAGGCACCCCAAGTTAAGACCCCCCCCCATGGTCAACAAAGTTATGATTTAAAACGTTATATAACGTTAAATAACGTTATGAAAACAAACGTTTTTGGAGAACCATATAAGAAGGTAAAATAACGTTTTGTATATAACGTAAAATAACGTTATACATTGTAACGTTTTAGAACGTTAAAAAACGTTCTTTGTTCACTGGGATAGTGCATACAGCTGAGCACCCAACCTGCCCCAAGTGGAACAATAACACTAGCAGTACCTCACCTGGGCAGAGCCTATAATTAGCCATTCAAGTGGAACAGGCCTGCACAGGGCCTGCCCTAGCCATGGGCTAAGTCAATGGGTAGTAGTATGCAAATAACCCTATCATATGACATAGAGTCAGGTAGAGAGAATTTGCTTGACCTGAACTGCTAAAATACATACGGGTGGACTTTCATGGTCACCAAATACACATGCATATGATAGTATTTGATGGTATCTAATCCCCATACTCAGGACAATAGTGTAAGAGACATGTATCATGGTCTAAACTTATTTCATCCCATTGCATCCCTTCTAGATATATCTAAATAAAACATATGTGGTAATATTATGGTCCATACACTTTGTTTAGAATGTCTTGTGTCCTGTTGACAGTTTTTTTTCCAGAGAAGAACATTGATTTCCATCTAATTTTCCTGCTGCAAGATTACAGATCACTGTTAGCCACTTTCTGAGATCTGGCCCAGCCTTGACTGACCTGCCACCTAGTGTGCGTTGTGCCCGCTACTAAAGGTGTTCATGGTGATGGTGACCTGGGAGAGTACCCTGGTGCTCACCAGGTGGCCATATGTGACCAACCAGGGTGGTCATGGTGATCACCCAGGCCTGGATGAAGGTGTTCATGCTGACGACTTTGGGTGTTTATGGTGACCACCCAGGTGGCCATGGTGATGACCAAGGGTGGCCATGGTGATCAGCTAGACAATTCGTTGTAAACTAGTATCATCTAAAAATAATGCCTCCCTTCTGCCTTCACCAAGACGCATGTGGGAACACATTATAGCCCTCATTATCTATCCCACTTTTCCTTTTCCTTTTTTCCCCCCTCCTTATCATTACATCTGCTAATCATCGACGATGTGCATACAAAACATTCAACTGGATGTATTATAATCCCAGGTCTCTGACCTTTATACCTCCAGTATGAATAAAAGAATTTTCAATTGAATCCAATTCAATAACTGAGGGTTGTCAGGAATGGCTCATGGCCATGACTTAAATTTAATAGCAAAGATGTTAGCTTTCAGAAAGTAAGGATAGATCTTATTATCTTATTAAATATTCTCACCACCAGCTTAGAAGAATAAAGCTAACTGTACTTATACCTGTGTACAGCATTTCTTTGCTCGGGAAAATCTGTGAGCTTTTATATAGTATTGATCTCTGTGGCTATCAGAGAGTGATAAGACCAAGAAAGCTGTGTTATGCAGCTACCTGGTATGTAGGATGAAATTGGATCTATTATTTAGAGATCATGGCATTTGGCAGCTGTCAGTGTCACCCCAGTAAAGCCATGGCTTTAGTAAGGTGACAATGTGTAGGATTTAGTTATGCTATTGTTTTGTAGCCTAAGGCCAGGCACAGAATAGTTGGCCCATGCATTTCATGGACCATACTGTCAAGAATGCAATTTACTTCCTTTTCAAGAGCTGTTCTAAATAGATTTACCTCATTTTCTGACAGCTTGATCTTTATGATGTTGGAAAAAGTCAAAACAAAAAGAGGGAAAAAATCTCATTCATCTTTTTCAGAAACAAATGCATTGCACATCAAAGAGCTCTAAAGATATATTTGCTCCCTTTAAATTTTTGGGACCCTGGAAAACTTATGGACCAACTGCTTTTTTGGTGTGACCTTAGGGAGTGGTCATAATGAACAATAGGGAAGAGGGATTTGGTGGATTTCTGCATGAGTCAGTCTTTTGGAGAGGGGTCGAAATTTCTTCAATCCCCTTCAGGTGGGTTAAAATTGAAAGCAGCCGACCCCTTTGAACTAAAGTAACACAGGGTTTTTTTTACGGGTGAAATTATCTTTATCCCCCCCCCTACCAAAAAGAAAAATCCACCAACCCCCTTGTTGTTAGAAAATGACCACCCCCTTATGTGCAACACAGGTGTCACAGTGTAGACTGTAGTTACCCCTTTAAGGTAGATGTCACTAAAAGATGATATTTGTCATGATAATTCACCAATGCAGCCCCGGCAAGTACCTCGCCTGTTCTGAATCGGTGCATCATGCCGGCCCTTCGAGAGTGTCTGAACCTCATAAGGTCGTCATGATGCTTGAATGCAGCCCTGGCGAGTAATCACCAGGGCTGCATTCATGCATCATGACAACCTATGGCATGATGTTCAAGGCATGATGCTGTCCTTAAAGTGTTAAGGTGTTATTTTGTAGCCTGTTGGGTTGACATTGGCCTTACAAGCTTTAGTTCCGCTGTTGTTCTGCAGCTTTATCTCTGACAAAGACAGGATCCTGGTGCAGCTGACGTGGGTACACACCTCACACACACAGGGTAGAAGCCTCCTTAGTGCCACTTGGGGCTGTGTCTCACCACTTTGGGCCAATGTGAACGTCTTTGACTGGGTGCCATCTTTGACTGGGTGACGTCTTTGACCGGGTGCCATCTTTGACCTCCTGACAGAAAAAGATTTATTTAGGGCAGGTGAAGATGTATATGGAGATATAACCACCACAATTTTCTTTATTTTATCCCTTGCATATCAAAGAAGAAATTAATTTTTTTAAATCTAATTTTTTATGGTGGCCGGTCAAAGATGGCACCCGGTCAAAGATGGCACCCAGTCCAAGATGGCACCCAGTCCAAGATGGCACCCAGTCAAAGATGGCACCCAGTCAAAGACGTTCACATTGGCCCAAAGTGGCAAGACACCATAATGGCCCATCTAAAGACAACTGCAGAGGGGTCCGATCCAATTGGTGGAATCAATTGGCTGATCGAGTCGGGCAACATCAAAGTTAAATTGTCCCGACCTGATTGGGGGGACTTTCCTGCACACATGTCCTATCTGCCTAGTTAGCGATCAAATCGTGCCCGTCTGCGGCCTGCGCCTTTATAAATCCATTTAAAGGGAGACTTAAGTTTCAGGGGGTCCTAGACCTGCGCTCATTTGAGACCCCTGCCCTTAAATGTAGACAGGCAATTGTGTTACACCTTATGGCAACTGAACGATATGCGCGGAAATATTTTCAGCATTCTCCCTGAACTTATTTTAGGTAGACATGTTTACTGTCAAAACAGATCTAATGTTATCTGCCTAGTAACTATGGAACTACTAGGGTGAGAAATGAGTTGGAATGACATGAAAGGAACATATCTAACAGGTAAGTAAAAACGAATTTCACAGGTATTATAGGGCATTTTGCCTTGTTGACATTATGCATGACCACTGTATAGGCGAGTCTTATTTTAGCACTCTGTCAGTGCCTCATGCTGATAAATCAACCATGAAGTCTTCATGCATCATCCAGTCTATGTTTGACTCATAGAACTAATAAGAAAAAATTGGCAGGTTTTCTCCGACACTTTGCCATGCATAAAATGTTCTCTTCTCTTTGCTCAAGGAAAGACCCCATGCTCTTTGTATAATCCTTGCTCTTAAATCTCTACTCTCAATAGAATGTGTTCCCCCTCAAATAACATAATCATTGACATGAATTTATATTACTGTAGACATATTAAGTAGCATACCACCATTTTTGCCTACCTTGTAGCAACAAAAAGTTATCATTATTGTACCACAGATTTGACCCACCCTGTAGTAGCCACAGATTACCATTATTGACCAGATGCCTGCCATGTTGATCTATAATGTACTGTGAACATGTCAGATGTAAGACAGCTTGCCTGGAGCATCACCCCCCTCTACCATCAACCCCTGATGCTACCAGTCAATTTCTGCACATTGATATCATCCTGGATCTCACTCGCCAATCAGAGCGTCCAGATTTTCCTCAGACCGAGCAACTGAAATAGGATATGTATGTGGAGCTGGACACAGTTGATGGTGCCAGGGAGACTATATTGGAGGTGGTGACGTTTAGTTGTGTGTGCAATGAGGGACACTTTTATAGTTCATTAGATTTATGAGCTTTTCATGTTTAAAGGCTTTGGACATTGAAACTTGGACATTGAAACTTGGACATCTACCTCACTGTACAAGGAACTTCAGATAATTGTCAGTTTAAGGTCGTCATGATGCTGAATGCAGCCCTGGCGAGTTACTCACCAGAGCTATATTCATGCATCATGACGACCAATGGCATGATGTATCAAGGCATGATGCTGTCCTTAAAGTGTTAAGGTGTCATTTTGTAGCCTGTTGGGTTGAGTTTGGCCTAACAAGCTTTAGTTCCGCTGTTGTTCTGCAGCTTTATCTCTGACAAAGACAGGATCCTGGTGCAGCTGACGTGGGTACACACCTCACACACACAGGGTAGAAGCCTCCTTAGTGCCACTTGGGGCTGTGTCTCACCACTTTGGGCCAATGTGAACGTCTTTGACTGGTTGCCATCTTTAACTGGGTGACGTCTTTGAGCGGGTGCCATCTTTGACCTCCTGACAGAAAAAGATTTATTTAGGGCAGGTGAAGATATCTATGGAGATATAACCACCACAATTTTCTTCATTTTGTCCCTTGCAGATCAAAGAAGAAATTAGTTTTTTTTAAATCTTATTTTTTATGGTGGCCGGTCAAAGATGGCACCCAGTCAAAGATGGCACCCAGTCAAAGACGTTCACATTGGCTCAAAGTGGCGAGACACCATAATGGCCCATCTGAAGGCTACTGCCGAGGGGTCCGATCCAATCGATGGACTCGATCGGCTGATCGAGTTGGGCAATATCAAACAAGTTAAATTGTCCCAACTTGGTCGGGAGGACGTCCCGGCACAAACACACTATCTGATTACTGATCGAATCGGGCTTGTCTGCGGTAGCCGTCAGCACCCCTGTTACCCCCTGCGCTGATACAGCGGCCTGTGGGGTGTTTCACAAGCCGAAATAAAATACGCTCAATTGTACATGTATTCTACAATCAAGTTGATATTAATCAATGTCAGTTTTATGTTGGTGTTTCTAAAGCCGCAATATCATGTTCGGTCTTATCCCCATTTACAACTGAAAATAATATTGGATCTTGTGAAACACTTTTACCCTGTAAGTCTAACCCGCATATCTGCACGGCCACTACCCTGAATAGTGCTAAAGGGGTAGGAACATCTCCCCCCATAAGTCATTCTGTTAACAGGGGCCGATGTACTGTACCACTAAGCACGATACAACGATTGTATGTGTATCTATAGCATGTATGTGTGGGGGGAGGTGAGAGAAACATGGACGCACCTGACCCTAACATACAATCAACATAATGCCAGTTGTATGTGCCACTCGCCCAATGTCCTCTTCTAATGTCTTTTACTACCTTATTTGAATGCGAAATGTATACAGATTTCACAGCATCATTATGTGTATGATAACACATATATTACATGAAAAAAATGTTAAAATATGTGTATGGAAAATATTAGCGGGCATGGTATGGGGTGCACGCTAATTTGCATTGTGAAACACTTATACATTAGTTGTATCTAGATTGTAGGCTAAACACCCTGACTTAACTTCTTGGTTGTAGACCTTTGTGAAACACTTTTATAACCACTATACAATTGATAAAACCTAATGTCGGTCTTAACAATTGTATACAATTAACTTATCCTTTAGAAACACTTATTCTACAATTAATTGTATACCCCCCTTGTGAAACACCCCACTGGGCTCATGTATACATAGGGAGACTGAAGTTTCAGGGGGTCCTAGACCTGCGCTCATTTGAGACCCCTGCCCTTAAATGTAGACCGGCAATTGTGCTACACCTGAACGATATGCGCGGGAATATGTTCAGCATTCTCTCTGATGTTTTTTTAGGTAGACATGTTTACTCTCAAAACATATCTTATGCTATCTGCTTAGTAACTATGGAACTAAGAGGGTGAGAAATGAGTTGGGCTGATATGAAAGGAACATATCTAACAGGTAAGAAAACATATCTCCACAGGCGTTACAGGTCATTTTGCCTTGTTTACATGATGCCCGACCACAGTATAGGCGAGTCTTTTTTTAGCACTCTGTCAGTGCATCATGCTGACAAATCAACCATGAAGTATCCATGCATCATCAGGTCCTCAATATGCTTGACTTGACAGAATTGGTAGGTTTTATCCGACTTTTTGCCATGCATAAAATCTTCTCTTCTCTTTGCTCAAGGAAAGACCCCATGCTCTTTGTATGTGTTTGTGGGCTTGTTTGAATGTTAACCTTTCCCTTTTCCTTGCTAGCCGGTCATAGACGGCACCTGGTCATAGATGGCACCCGGTCATAGACGGCACCCGGTCATAGACAAATACATTGGCCCAAGTTTGTGAGACACAGCCCCCAATCTCTATAGAGTATGTTCCTTCAAATAATTTAATTATTGACATGATTTCATATTACAGTAGACATAATAAGTAGCATATACGACCATTTTGGCCTACCTTGTAGCAACAAAAAGTTATCATTATTGTACCACAGATTCGACCCACCCTGTAGTAGCCATAGATTACCATTATTGACCAGATACCTGCCATGTTGATCTATAATGTACTGTGAACATGTCAGATGTAAGACAGCTTGCCTGGAGCATCACCCCCCTCTACCATCAACCCCTGATGCTACCAGTCAATTTCTGCACATTGATATCATCCTGGATCTCACTCGCCAATCAGAGGGTCCAAATTTTCCTCAGACCGAGCAACTGAAATAGGATATGTATGTGGAGCTGGACACAGTTGATGGTGCCAGGGAGACTATATTGGAGGTGGTGACGTTTAGTTGTGTGTGCAATGAGGGACACTTTTATAGTTCATTGGATTTATGAGCTTTTCATGTTTAAAGGCTTTGGACATTGAAACTTGGACATTGAAACTTGGACATCTACCTCACTGTACAAGGAACTTCAGATAATTGTCAGTTTAAGGTCGTCATGATGCTGAATGCAGCCCTGGCGAGTTACTCACCAGAGCTATATTCATGCATCATGACGACCAATGGCATGATGTATCAAGGCATGATGCTGTCCTTAAAGTGTTAAGGTGTCATTTTGTAGCCTGTTGGGTTGAGTTTGGCCTAACAAGCTTTAGTTCCGCTGTTGTTCTGCAGCTTTATCTCTGACAAAGACAGGATCCTGGTGCAGCTGACGTGGGTACACACCTCACACACACAGGGTAGAAGCCTCCTTAGTGCCACTTGGGGCTGTGTCTCACCACTTTGGGCCAATGTGAACGTCTTTGACTGGTTGCCATCTTTAACTGGGTGACGTCTTTGAGCGGGTGCCATCTTTGACCTCCTGACAGAAAAAGATTTATTTAGGGCAGGTGAAGATATCTATGGAGATATAACCACCACAATTTTCTTCATTTTGTCCCTTGCAGATCAAAGAAGAAATTAGTTTTTTTTAAATCTTATTTTTTATGGTGGCCGGTCAAAGATGGCACCCAGTCAAAGATGGCACCCAGTCAAAGACGTTCACATTGGCTCAAAGTGGCGAGACACCATAATGGCCCATCTGAAGGCTACTGCCGAGGGGTCCGATCCAATCGATGGACTCGATCGGCTGATCGAGTTGGGCAATATCAAACAAGTTAAATTGTCCCAACTTGGTCGGGAGGACGTCCCGGCACAAACACACTATCTGATTACTGATCGAATCGGGCTTGTCTGCGGTAGCCGTCAGCACCCCTGTTACCCCCTGCGCTGATACAGCGGCCTGTGGGGTGTTTCACAAGCCGAAATAAAATACGCTCAATTGTACATGTATTCTACAATCAAGTTGATATTAATCAATGTCAGTTTTATGTTGGTGTTTCTAAAGCCGCAATATCATGTTCGGTCTTATCCCCATTTACAACTGAAAATAATATTGGATCTTGTGAAACACTTTTACCCTGTAAGTCTAACCCGCATATCTGCACGGCCACTACCCTGAATAGTGCTAAAGGGGTAGGAACATCTCCCCCCATAAGTCATTCTGTTAACAGGGGCCGATGTACTGTACCACTAAGCACGATACAACGATTGTATGTGTATCTATAGCATGTATGTGTGGGGGGAGGTGAGAGAAACATGGACGCACCTGACCCTAACATACAATCAACATAATGCCAGTTGTATGTGCCACTCGCCCAATGTCCTCTTCTAATGTCTTTTACTACCTTATTTGAATGCGAAATGTATACAGATTTCACAGCATCATTATGTGTATGATAACACATATATTACATGAAAAAAATGTTAAAATATGTGTATGGAAAATATTAGCGGGCATGGTATGGGGTGCACGCTAATTTGCATTGTGAAACACTTATACATTAGTTGTATCTAGATTGTAGGCTAAACACCCTGACTTAACTTCTTGGTTGTAGACCTTTGTGAAACACTTTTATAACCACTATACAATTGATAAAACCTAATGTCGGTCTTAACAATTGTATACAATTAACTTATCCTTTAGAAACACTTATTCTACAATTAATTGTATACCCCCCTTGTGAAACACCCCACTGGGCTCATGTATACATAGGGAGACTGAAGTTTCAGGGGGTCCTAGACCTGCGCTCATTTGAGACCCCTGCCCTTAAATGTAGACCGGCAATTGTGCTACACCTGAACGATATGCGCGGGAATATGTTCAGCATTCTCTCTGATGTTTTTTTAGGTAGACATGTTTACTCTCAAAACATATCTTATGCTATCTGCTTAGTAACTATGGAACTAAGAGGGTGAGAAATGAGTTGGGCTGATATGAAAGGAACATATCTAACAGGTAAGAAAACATATCTCCACAGGCGTTACAGGTCATTTTGCCTTGTTTACATGATGCCCGACCACAGTATAGGCGAGTCTTTTTTTAGCACTCTGTCAGTGCATCATGCTGACAAATCAACCATGAAGTATCCATGCATCATCAGGTCCTCAATATGCTTGACTTGACAGAATTGGTAGGTTTTATCCAACTTTTTGCCATGCATAAAATCTTCTCTTCTCTTTGCTCAAGGAAAGACCCCATGCTCTTTGTATGTGTTTGTGGGCTTGTTTGAATGTTAACCTTTCCCTTTTCCTTGCTAGCCGGTCATAGACGGCACCTGGTCATAGATGGCACCCGGTCATAGACGGCACCCGGTCATAGACAAATACATTGGCCCAAGTTTGTGAGACACAGCCCCCAATCTCTATAGAGTATGTTCCTTCAAATAATTTAATTATTGACATGATTTCATATTACAGTAGACATAATAAGTAGCATATATGACCATTTTGGCCTACCTTGTAGCAACAAAAAGTTATCATTATTGTACCACAGATTCGACCCACCCTGTAGTAGCCATAGATTACCATTATTGACCAGATACCTGCCATGTTGATCTATAATGTACTGTGAACATGTCAGATGTAAGACAGCTTGCCTGGAGCATCACCCCCCTCTACCATCAACCCCTGATGCTACCAGTCAATTTCTGCACATTGATATCATCCTGGATCTCACTCGCCAATCAAGATGTCCAAATTTGCTCAGACCGACTAACTGAAATAGGATATGTATGTGGAGCTGGACACAGTTGATGGTGCCAGGGAGACTATATTGGAGGTGGTGACGTTTAGTTGTGTGTGCAATGAGGGACACTTTTATAGTTCATTGGATTTATGAGCTTTTCATGTTTAAAGGCTTTGGACATTGAAACTTGGACATTGAAACTTGGACATCTACCTCACTGTACAAGGAACTTCAGATAATTGTCAGTTTCAGAACAGATTCCAATCAAGGAGATACCACAGAACCTGCCTCCCAAGCACCAAAACAGGACTAGAGTCACACAAGGTGAGTCAGGCTTGTGTAGTAATTTATTTCTATTACCGTAAATTCCTGCGTATAAGCTGCACCTTGCGTATAACCCCCATCCTGACTTTGTGAGAATCCTATAACCCGCACCTAGATTCTAAATATCGCCGTTTTAGTACTGTACTATATTTATATAAACCCTCATATTACCCACTCTTAGACTATGAGAATATAGTATAACCCACACTGGAGGTTTGGTTTGCATATAACCCGCGGGTCATACGCGGGAATTTACGATATGTAGTTAAGTAGGAAGGTAGGTTACTGGTGAGTAGTTCAAGCACCATGCTGACCCTACGTTACTCTCATTCCCAAATCCTTCCGAAGGAAGGCTCTGGTAACTGCCAAATGTTGGGATTTTGCTGGGTCTGGGCAACCCCTGCTGGTAGGCTGGAACCAGCGAACAGGAACAGGAAATGGAACCAGAAAGGCTGATGGTAAAACTACCTAAAACTACCATCATACATTCTGGTTCCATTTCCTGTTCCTGTTTGCTGGTTCCAGCCTACCAGTAGGGGTTGCCCAGACCCAGCAAAATCCAAAGTTCAAGGTCATTTGGCTGTTACCAGAGCCTTACTTCGGAAGGATTTGGGAACGAGAGTAACCCTACGTATACTGACAAAAAATACTCCCTTCCTTACACACGGGAGAGGTTTGACACTTTTGCCTGCCACAAACCCATTTTGACCCTAAAAGACCATTATGAGCCAGGATGACAAATGGCCATAATAATGCAAAGAAGTGTTAAAGCACGAGGTGACCCTGGAGAAGGGTCAAAACAAGATATTGCTGTTTAAGAGATAATTAGTTCAGAACACATTAATGAAGACATGTGTGTAAATCCTGTACAGCCTTATCTTACCATGAGGTGTTTACCTCAGGAAATGAGTTGGTAATCTATCAAGCTCCTATCACCTGCGTCTGATGTGTCATTAGTCTGGTAAACAATACCGAGAAAAAAACAAAACGCTTCCGTAAAACCTCGCATATAAGCCTAACTCGCCCATAAGCCACACCTAGAGTTTGGGCTGATCCTATAAGCCGCACCAGGGGTTTGATTATGGCGACTTTAGTAATGAACCATTTTAGCAAAAACCCGCGTATAAGCAGCACCCTGACCCTGGACCAATCCTTTAAGCAGATCTGACTCTCGTACTAGCCTCGGCTTATACGTGAGGGTTTGCAGTAAATGGGATAACAATAATTATGCACATAATAAAAGTCTGTAGGTCGATGGTAAAATGACTCTGTTGTCATGAAGCCAGGACAGAATGACAACCTGGCAAAGTTTACACATCATAACAGCTT
This sequence comes from Harmothoe impar, assembly GCA_947462335.1. NCBI lineage: Eukaryota > Metazoa > Annelida > Polychaeta > Phyllodocida > Polynoidae > Harmothoe > Harmothoe impar. Next base: position 68,196,674 of record OX381712.1, on the reverse strand, counting down.
ACAGGCAAATGGCTAAATAATCAATCTTTAAGGACAGCAGAGAAGCATGTGGCCATGTGGTTACTATCAACGTCTTTTTTTATAGGTTGATTCTATCATGAACGAAATTGTAGATCGAAATAACTACATTCATCTCTTTTAAACCTAAATCACAAGTCACACATTATTTGAACCCATTTGTGTGTGTCATGTTATAAAGCATGAACAGAATTAACAGAACAGAATACATACTACTAACTCAAATGATAGATCTTTATCAAACTATATATTATTGCCTGAAGAAGCTCTATGAAGTAGAACGAAACGTTGCATACTCAAAATCAAAGGTAACCACTGTTCCTGTCGTACCCAATTTTGATAACATTATTTTACAGATTGTCAACTTATGAAAATCTGATTGCTTCTACTTAACTACAATACAGGCTTTTCGATGGAAACAAAAAGCCCCACTTCAGCGCTACTCACGGCATCGTCCTCTTATGAACTGACTGCAGAAAATTTAACATCTACTCAAGGAAGCAGCACTGACAATGGCAACAGGACTGATATAACTGTTGACATTGTGATTTACGTTACAATTGGTGTCTTTGGGATGTTTGGTAATGCCTTTGCTGCCTTTATCATCAAAACTTCCAGGTATTTATGTTATTGTCAGTATAATAACTAACATTGAAATATTGATATGGTGATGATATACTATAATTAGTGGAAGATAATTAGAGAAGGGCTCGTTCCTTTACAGTTATTGCTATTTACATAAAACTATAGGTACTGAAGTCACAAGTGATTTTGGCTTATCATTACCTAAGGGCTATAAAAAATCTGAAAACTTTATTTATCATTGACCTACTCCAAAATTCACAATATTGACCTTGCCTTGAATTATATGAATTTTCTTGTATGGGTATAGCCAGACCAGTGTTGTTGAAGTAAGATATCTCAAAATATTCAGATCTGTCATGCAACGCTACCGTAAAAGCCAATAAACTGATTTGTAGTTTATTCTAAAACTTAGGGCCATGATGAAGACAAACACCAACATCCTGATCCTGAACCAGTGCCTGATAGACTTCTGGTGCTCGGTGTGCACGGTGGCCCAGTCCACCATTGTCTATGACCAGGGCGGGTATTACGGCCTGGCCGGGCGCGTTCAGTGCCTCCTATGGAGCTCTAAGGTCATCCAATGGAGCTTCTTTGTGTCGTCCACCACTAACCTGGTGGTGCTCACCCTCGACAAATACCTCCAGGTAGGAGGGCATTGCTCGTTTACTATTTTGGTTATGATATACTCTGTATCAGTTATCAGTTATTTAATTGTTAAGAATAAGAAGTGGATAAAATCTGAAAGAAACATTTGTGGTTAGTTACCATAGTAGCGGGAATGAGTCCACCTACACTTAAAAATATTGATGGTTTCCTTCATTTCAAGCACTGTGGTTGCCCAAGATACAAAATGGCTAGATCTTTCGTTTCGATACTATACCCTTATTTTCCCAGTAACTTATATTGTGCTTATTTGAAACCTCTGCACATATTCAAAACACTGTTGATTTACTATTTAAATCAATGTGTACTGCATGGCTTCTAATAGAAATATATGAAACTGTTAGAGAGCTGAAATTCAGGAGATATCGATACATATTGTCAATGTGATATTTACTATCTTAGAAATGGAATTACGTTAATACCTCTGATATCATTGACCTCCCTATCCTCAGGTGCTCCACCCCATCCTGCACCGGACCTCCTTCACGACCACCAAGCTGGGGCTGCTGATAGGCTTTGTGTGGCTCAGCGGGTTCCTCATCAACTTCCCCATGGTCATCCCGACCAGCTACATCGACCCCGTCACTCACAAGTGTCTCAACATGCAGCTGTGGCCAAGCGACACTTTGCGAAGACTTATTGGGATTCTAGCAGTCATTCTTGAGTTTGTTGTACCTTTTTTTATTATTGTGTTTTGCTACCTAAAGATATTCCGGGCGCTCAGAGGGAGGGTGCATCCAGCTAGAAGAGCCTCCACAGTAAAGGGGCAAAGTGGTAATGAATCAAGCGGGAGGGTGCAGCAATCTGGAACAGCCTCAAACATAGAGAATCAGGATGGTCTCACATCCACGATAGATAATGAAGATAGCCATACCATCAGTGGGAGGGAGCAGCAAGTTAGAACAGCCTACACAGTAGAAGACCATTATGATCCTGCCTCCAAGGGGGGGTTGGAGCAATCTGAAACAGCCTCTACAATACTGGACCAATATAATCCTCCCTCCAGAGGGGGGGTGCCACAAGTTGAAACAGCTATAGAAATGGGGGAGCAATACTACACTTCCTCTAGCGGGAAAGCACAGCAAGTTGGAAAAGCATCCGTTATAGAGGAACAAAATAACCCAGCATGTAGCGGGATTGGTCAGCAGGATGTAACGGCCTCCACATTAAACGGCCAAAGTGGAATAGCCTCAACAACAGAAAACCAACCTGATCAGGCATCAGGTATTGGTCCCGCTTCATCCAATACTACAAACAATACAAATGTTAAATCCGTGATTCGGCAGGACAAGTGGCGCGTGGCACGCAGCAACGTGATCAAGACGCTGCTGACGTCGAGCGTGTGCTTCCTGCTGTGCTGGGTGTGGAACCAGCTCTTCTTCCTGCTGTTTAACCTGGGGCAGCCCGTGGACTACAACAGCAGCTACTACCACTTCACCGTCTACATGGTGTTCCTCAACTTCTGCACCAACCCTGTCGTCTACTCACTCAGGTACAAGCAGTTCCAGCACAGCGTCAAGGCACGCTTTTGTAGGAAGTCCTTCCGGGGTCAGTCGTCTCAGGTGTTTACCCCATCCAGAGCCTGATGCATTCATGCATCATGATGGTGCTCTGGGAGTGTATCAGCCATCTCAGGTGTTTACCCCATCCTGAGCCTGTTGCATTCATGCATCATCCATGATGCTTCTGGATTTATTTTTTTCACCAAATATAGCTGTCCCATTGATTTAACCATAGAATCCTGTATTGTACACCCCCGTGAAATAATCCTTGGCCTTTTTTCACAGCCCTGTGACATCATCAAAATGGTGCTTTGTTTACAGTTCAGAGTGATAGGTTAACTTGCTAGTTTTGCATGATACACTCCCAGAGGATTGGTATGCTGTATCATTCGACATAATGAGCAACCAGTACAAGTTATTAATCACAAACATATTTTAGCAGCAGTTGAAAATTTATTTGGGTGAAAAGTTATATTTATGGTTATTTATAGCCTAAAACCCCACCCAAAAAGGTGTGAGCTTACGAAGAGATGTGTGTTTTTAATGTCAAATATGGTAATGACAAGAAATGTACGCAAAGTCATCATGCCATTCTTAAAGGGTTAATTTTAGGGCTTCCTTTGTAAGTGTTGCTAGGTTACAACAAAGAGCTACCACATAAAATAAACACCCAGTTGTTAACATCACGGAAATTATGATAGGCTGATATGATAAAAATGCCATACCAACCACATGATTAATGGCTGAGACTGGTGGGTCTGACTCATGAGGCCAAGAAGGATGTTTTTTAAGTTCAGTCTCCTACCCCCCAAAAAAGTTGGCTCTCTAAATATCTCCTTCATGTTTGGTGAAAAGCAATAGCTCGGACTCCACTAGGGCGACACGGCTACCTGCGAAACAGGGCGTTCTTTTATATCCTTTGTTCTCAAATAGATCGCCCTGTTTTGCTGTGTTTCGCCCTGAATGTCACCCTGTTCCTAGGGACATTCAGGGCGACATTCAGGGCGAAACAAAGCGAAACATGGCGATCTATTTGAGAACAAAGGATATAAAAGAACGCCCTGTTTCGCAGGTAGCCGTGTTGCCCTAGTGGAGTCCGGCCTATTGAGGTATTCTCCCATACTAGAATATCCTGAACTCAATTATGACTTATATGTATGTATTTACCTGTCAAGTATTCATGGAAATACTCACAAAGATTACATTCATATTACATTGACAAACCTGTAACGGGTTGGTATGGACAAATGGCAATCTGTGTCATGCTACATAGAGTTGTATCATATCTTGTAAAAAAAAAGTAGTATTTCTAGCATTGTAAATATTACATTTTGATTTTACAGTAAGAATCAAAGGGCTTTTGTGTCAGTTCAATTATGTGCTTTTGGTAGTTTGCATACCGCGATAGCAATAATCATGAGATATATGTATCACTTGTAGTTTTGTGTAGCATTTGCCGAACTTGTTTTGTGTTAGTAATTTATGCTTGCAGCATACCTCACCTTGAAATATCAAAAGCTACTAGATCCCTTTACGCTACATTACAGACTATAGATATGGACCATACGGGGGTGGATGAGGAGGGTCAGTTCCGGTTGTGCTGTAGGCTAGATAACACTGTGGGTGGAAATAGCTGTTGTCCAATATTAGAGAAGCACTTGTCCATGTCAGCGCTGCTGTAGGCAGGTATCGACTTACAGGTTCTTGAGTACCATTTGTTGGTTGTACGTTGGGTAGGGGCTGTGGTGAGGCAAATTCAGAGCAAATCATTTTGGCTGTGTCTCACAAACTCGATACCAGTTAAAACTCTATTACCGGCGCACCTTTATGACTGGTGCACTTTATGACTGGCAGAGCTGAAAATCGCTTATTTAGAGCAAATATCTACATAGAAATGTAATAACTTTATTTAACCATGTCCTAGAAAGTAATGGACCATATCTTCTTAACCACTAATTATTTCTAGTTGCACTGGCTACCCACTCATATAGGTATGCCAGTCATAGAGTTTCAGCTTATATCAATTTGGTGAGACACAGCCTGTTGTCTTGAAATTTGCATATCAGAATCTCCTCAACCCATTATAGGCAGCTTAGAGCTTTTGTGTGCTCTGCCCTTTGTAATTGTGATGCATAAATGCTGGACTATTGATCAACTGACCAGTGCTCCATACATGTATCTATCTAACTTTACGGGGTTGATAAAACTCCCAAAGGGGCAACATGATGCGCCAATACAATGCCAGTGGATAACTATGGCACTGTGATGGTGCATCATATTGACAAGTGTTGTCATGAGACATCACACCAAAAGTTATAAGGTTTTTCACCCTTTGAGTATCAAGGTTTCTAAAGGGTTAAATATATTGACTTACAGGTGTTTATCATATTATCATGTGTTGCTTGTACCCGAGTAGGGGATAGGGTGACATGCCCTCCTTGTCCTGTTACAACAAAAGACACTTAGGCCACTCAAAAAAAAAGTAGTTTCTCATCCTTTCTCATCACCCATCAGTGAGAAAAATGACGAGGGCGTTTTTCATATCATTTTAGTGCAAGTTATTCCTAGCACACTGGATTTCTGACAGTCTAGGCTTTAATTTGATACCAAATATGACAAAAATCTAAAAAAACGAAAATATGTTTCCTTCAACCACGATTTTTATGTTTTCGCGCGGTGATGAGAAACAACCGTTTTTTAGTGGCCTTACCTAGATTATGCCAGCAATATGCTGGTCCATTATTTTGTTAAAGCATTTTCTTTCTGTTAATTTTCCGTTGTTGTAGATAATATGAAACAGGTGGTATCAATCAAAGGTTCATTATCAGTTGTAAGCAAAGTGTTAAATTGCAAGTAGGGTGGGTGTTCTAGGGGAAGACAATGTTTGGAGTGATTGCATTTGCTTTGAAGCAGCAATTTATAAAGCAATTCAATTTTGAAGTGTGGTTTCAGGAATGTGACCGTTTGTAGTTTGTATTTGTGATATCATGATAATTCAATGTTTGTTAGTGCCAAACGTGTGTCTTCTGCTTTACTATTGGAAAATAAAGGCACAGTTATACTGAATATGTATATCAGAATTGAACTGTGATTTTTGTGATATGTATTTCAACGGTCTTAAACACATATTTATGGGAAATTTAAAAAAAGGCTATCAACATGTATTTTTGACTGCTATTTGTGTTATGTGTCAAGCAAGGATCAATTAAGGAGGCACATCAATTGATAATTTTGTTTTTTGGAATTACAAGATCTCCTATGCTTTAGCACTGAAGGGCCGTATTCAATGCCCTCCATTGAATTGTATGTGGCTGTATTCAATGGGCTAGGAAAAGATTGTTTTTCTTCATAAAATAGCCGTAAAATAAAAAAATAAACACAAATGCCAACTACATTGATACCATCTCTTAATAAGTGCATACCCCCACCCCTTTTAGGGCTGATTCTAGATTGTAAACCCCCCCAAATATGTCAAATGAGCAAAATGCATTTTTAACTATTAGGAACGTGTAATATAACGTTGTTAAGTGCATTTTCTGTTTTGCTATGTCAAATATGGGACTGCAACCGCAAAATAAATTGGGAAAAAGCTTGTGGGGGTGTGCGCTTAATAGAATGAAATTTTGATTTTGTTTTTTTTAGCTTAAAAAAACTTGATAAGCACACTGTGCGCTTATCACGTCAAATACGGTATTTCTTATTTACTGAAGCCTGGTAGTGTAAAATAGTGGTCCTCTCTAAGCTCTAGACTTAATTGGGCTTTAGCATCTATGTGTGCTCGAGTACTTAATGTAATGTTAAATACTGTAATCATATTACTGTAATGCTATAGCAGCTGTAGTATAAACATCTCGACGCATACTACGGGGCCCATTACCTAAATAAGGGGATATTCATCATCTAACAACAGGGGGAGGCATTGTTGGATTTTTGGTGAGTGTGACAACATGTTGAACTGCCCGTTTAGGGGGTGCCGCAAATCTTTCTGCCGTCCCCCCCTTCCCTTCCCACGCTCGGGAGTTATGGACAAGAGTAAAGTACAGGGGGCTTTTTGCTTAAAAACTGTAGTTTTCTGACCCCCCCCCGTCTTCACCTTCTAGAGGGGCCTGACGCCCCATCCCCTCTAGAGAGCTCTCAAATCCACCAGCCCCTCCCTCCCCCTCCCCTAGTTGTTAAATAATGACCACTCCCTAAACCGATTCACATCATGCACTTGATAAATCGACTGCAAGTACTCCAATGTTTTTGTTAATAGTTATCGGAGGACTTTATTCGGTGACAAATTGAACATTTAGTAAGTGCTTGCTACAGGACAGTTATAAATATCAAAGTTTCAAATTGGTAGACAATGCTCGTCTAATCAGAAGAAATGTAATAATAATAAAATATCCCCTAAATTTTTTTTTTAGACATCGAAAATCGTTGCTGTCAACTGTTAATATGGGAAATTTGATAACATAAAAAAAAACATTTTTTAGGCCTGACCCTTGTCGGCCACCGTAACTTTGATCCTACTTTCACACACGGCATGTGGCCAACACCTCATCTACACCCAATGATATGAATGGCCGTTTCGTCAAGGGAACATACATTGTTCCCAGCCATGCCCCCTTCCCCCGGGGAGGGGGGGGAGCACTGAGGTATGTTTTGGACAACAACTTGCACACTTTTCTCAGGAGAGGTAGCGGTGGGTTGAAGGAGAGGATGGAATTTAGGGGGTGTCAGTCCTTTTTGAAAAGGAAGGGTGGTGACCCCCCCCCCCCCCCCCCGAGGGGGGCGGATCCAGGGGGGGGGGGGAGTCCTGGGGGTCCGGACCACCCCCTTTTGGAAAAACTTAGATTTTTTTTAATGATAATTTGATCTGCCGCGAGTCGCGGCACATCAGTTTTCGGTACTTCGGTGTTTGGTGGACCCCCCCCCCCCCCTTTTCAAGTTCCTGGGTTAGCCCCTGCCCCCCCCCCTTGCTGCTCTTCTGGATAATGGTCTCCTGTATAATATTGGAGCACAAACATGTCTCTGCTTGTTATAAAGTGCTAAATAGTAAGTTTGCCATTGTTATGTCTGGATCCTGATGCTCACATGGGATGACAGCAGGGGACCTAGATTCCATTTGCCCTATTTGAGGGGTTGGTCACGACCAATTTTTTCCTCAATATGAGAGAAAAGGAGGGGCGGTCAGTTACCCCTCAGCTCTGCTAGCTTGAGGATGAGGGGCAGTAGGGCGGCAGTTGCCAGTTACACATACAGAGTCAGTGCCACCCCCCCCCCCCCGGCCCCTTGCTTTGCATGCATGTATGGTCAGGATTAGGCATGTATGTTTGGGTATTCCATGGAACCAAGATATGTTGGCTGTGTCTCACAACCTTTGGACAATGTTTTTGTCTCTGACCGGGTGCCGTCTCTGACCGGGTGCCGTCTCTGACCGGCTGCCGTCTCTGACCAGGTGTCAGAAAAAGGTGTTTTAGAATGAATTATACTCATATATATAAGGATTTGGAAAAACGCTATGGCGGTTGTTATATAATCATAGTTATAATTATAATTAGCCTCCTGCTGCTAGTATTTTGACCTTATCAAGCCAAGCCGGTCAGAGACGGCACCCGGTCAGAGACGGCACCTGGTCAGAGACGGCGCCCGGTCAGAGACAAAAACATTGTCCCAAGGTCGTGAGACACAGCCTGTTATATAACTTTCAATATAATAAACTTGTTTAAACATCTTAATTAAGAGATTCCTGATTCTTCCTTTCTTACATCTCGATGTTAAGAGTTTGAGCCAAATACACCTTTAAAAGGACGAGGAGGAGGAGGGGTAAATACGTGAGAAGTAAGAAATATAAATACCCACATCTCTATATTTAGCCACTGAGGGGGGGGGGGGGGTTAAGGCCTTAGCCACTTAGGCATTCATTCTTTCTGACCTGTAAATCCACCCCTGTGGGTGGTATAGGGGGTACACCCCAGACCCTTTATGTATACAGCGTATTATCCGATTTTAACCTGGAGAGTCCACACACCCCTTATACATAGCCACAGTAGCTACATGTACGGGCATCATGCAAGTGGCTGCAGTGGGGTAAACAGCAACCGGGGCTGTTTTTCAGGTGACTTTCGACTTTTCACAATAGTATAAGCGACCTGGCGACATTTAGACAACTTGGGTTATGATAAAGATGATCCAAAGAAGCGACTTTGTGACCTGGAGCCCTTAATTTTGGCGACTTTCCGACCTGAGAGGGAGAGAACCCCTCTGCACCCCCATGCAATGGACGTATATATACAGGATACACACTGGATTGATGAAGTTCACCTTAAGGAGTAACTGGAAAAGTCTGGAGTAAGCTATTGCCACGATATATAGGACAACTAAATCTACTCAGCTGTAACAAGCATACTGCAGTAGTTGTGCTCCTAGTCCTAGATCTAAGGCCAAATCTGAATGAGTTTTTGTAAAACCCTGTCCACAGTACGTTTCTTGATTGATTCATATTCCTAACATATGGAACTTGATTTTTCAGAACATTAACCCAAAATTAAAGTGTCCCAACATTATGCAAATTGAGGTCAAAGGTCAAATTCCATGTCAAATATAGAGATCGAGAAATAATACCTTTGCCTAATTTTCTCAGAGGCCGTTTCAGATAGGGACACGCCACAAGATACAGTGATAACCATGTATCAGTCCATCACCTTGCCAGCTGGACAGTATTCCTGCTCATATTTAAGGTCATATTTGTCAAGGTCAAAGTCGAAATTTACAGGAAAATAAGCATTATGCCTCCTGTTGTTTGTCCCCATTTCACCAATATACATGTTATGGCCAAGCTATTTGTTTTCTGTGTAGACCCCATCAATGTGCCAAAGATGTGCTCTTTTGAAAGTTCTAACCAACAGGTTTCCATAGCAGCAGGAGCCAATGTAATTTGACCTAATAGTCTAGTGGTGGAACAAGGATTTCCGGCCTGACCCGGAATTCTCCGATATAGTTTTTTTCTCCGCTGATTCTTCATCTAGGGGGTCTGGGTGACCATTTCCTACGTGATTTATTCATGACGGCTTTGGGGAAATTGAGATATTCAAGATGGCCGCCACAATTCAATAAAAATTTTGAAATGTGCATATCTCAACTTCTAATCTACTTAGAGACACAAATAAAAGGTCTAAAAGTACTTTTCTGTGGTCAGAGAATCCGATCATGCCATCTAAAATAATGTATATGGCAGCCATTTTGCATTTTATCCAAATTGGCTGCCGGAATTCAATAAAAATCATTAAAAGTGCATATCTCTGCTTCTAATCAACTTAGAGATACAAATGAAAGGTCTAAAAGTATGTTTCTGTGATCAGGGAATCCAATTATGCCATCTAGAATCATGTAGATGGCTGCCAAAATTCAATAAAGAATCTTGAACGGTGCATATCTCTGCTTAGAATCAACTTAGAGACACAAATAAAAGCTCTGAAAGTATACTTCTGTGGTCAGAGAATCCAATCATGCCATTTAAAATCATGTTTATGGCAGCCATTTTGAATTATTCATCAGTTTGCACCATGTGTGCCACATAGTCTATATGAGGCATACTGTAAAACAAAGTTATCACAGTGAAAATCTTCATTTATTAATGATGAGATGTAATTTGATCACATAGATGGAACCAAAATATAAGGACATACCGTAAAACCTTGCGTAGAAGCTGCGGCTAGTACGCGAGTCAGATCGCTAATGAGGCTTATAGGATCGGCCCAAAGTCAGGGTGTGGCTTAATCGCGAGTTTTCCCAAAGTATGATATCCAAAATCACTATAGAATAACCTTGATATGACCCTAGGAGCTGCAGGAACTGCTGAGGGTGCAAGGGGGTGGGGGGGGGGGGGGTAAAACCGCTGACAAAGCTGAGTGTGCAGTGTCAATGCTTTATTTTCAAACCTTTGATAGGGGACCACCACATAGCTGTACTACATGTCGGGGGGGGGGAGGGGAGTAAGAAAGCTGTCCCCCCACCCCTTAAGCCACACACTACCACCCACGCCCCCTCCCCGTCAGAGAAAGCTGTTACTGCAAGACCGGTGCTCAGGGTCATTGTAAGTTAATATGGCACTATTAAAAGGTCCACTAGACCAAAGTTTGGGGTGCGGCTAATACGCGAGTTTTTCCCAGGGATGATTCAGAAGGGCTCTGCGGCTTATAGGATCGGCCCAAAGTCGGGGTGCGGCTAATACGCGAGTTAGGCTTATACGCGAGGTTTTATGGTACATGTGTTTTGATGCATTAAATCTTTCCTGCCGGCTATTGCATTATTGCACTACCTGGTAAATAATGGCTAGTGCATAAATGCACTATGAGGAGGGCATTTTTGGTTATAAATACTATTATCCTGAGCACCCTAAACAAATCTTTTGAATAGATATGACCTGTTATTAAGGTACCATATGAACGGAAATTCCATACAGATTGCAAATCAGTCATTTGTAAACATGTATCACAATTACCAATTCTCATATTAACCTCAATATAACCCTATATGTTAATAGTTCTGAGTCTTGGGCCTTAATCTGCCGTTTTCTGGTGAGTTAACAAGACACTCCTCCTTCTCCATCCCCATAACTAGTATGTCCTTGTAACTGTTCTTTGGTAAAATTGTACAAGATATTGTGTATTGTGGCAACTGTATCTCTGAGATTTGCAAAGTAGTGAGCTATCACCGGTGTATCTGATTAGCTTGGGAAAGAGAAACAATTTCAGCAACTGTTTTGGAGATCAGAGAGTTATTATTTTTGTTTGGCACTAAACATACTCATTTATCTAAATAGAAAGCCACACTTGAGGATGTGGTAAACCTCTGCTATAGTCAAACAAGAAAGTATATTCATGTATACATAGAGAGATCATAAATCAACAAGTTTGAGGAGTCATCCCTAACCAAGCCATACTGCACAGGATCTAGTTGAAAAATATAAATCTGATTGGCATGTTTCCATATTGACTTGTGGTATATGGCCCAAAGTGCAACACAGCCATCAAGACATGCAGCATTTGCACTGTAATGCCTATCTGACATCTTGACTCTGAGTGTATTCTTGAGAACTGCATAAGATTTTGCCTCCGTCATATTTCCCAGATCATCAGGCATTGTCTAGAGTGGACTGTGGTAACAACTCATGAGCCATTAAATTCTTTGTGTCATAATCCCATAAATTACAGTGAAGACTCACAGCCCTCACATGGATCATTTCAATGGCATACACTATTGTGTCAGCAACCTTGATATTAATGATTCTGTCATGGAATCCTTCAGTTTTCAAATTCCTGCATTTTTCTCTTCGCACAGCCTAACAGAATGGTCCACATTCATGGATGGATTGACCACCACCTTTCCTGTGACAATGTTCAGAACACCATTGGGAAATTCTTTGCTCTGTAGAGGGTCAATCTGTTTGTCCCGCAATACTTTTCTGTTGCTTGCATCTGTCTTGATTATTGATTTCATATCTTCTTTATGTTGGATTTCATGAAGTGCTTCTCCTTTATTCTCCAATACATCTATGCTAAAGCCCTTGACAACCTCTTTACATGAGAGAATGTTCTGGTTTTAAGGGTTTCTAGATCCAAGGGAGTTCCATTAATTCCCCCTGGGGAATGTTTCTACCTCATGATGGTCGACTCAATAACAATGTCACTTGTTGGCCTTTCGTGGATGCTTCACACAAATCATCAGGCAAATCATTCATGGATCTCATATATTATGATGCATGTCTCGGATGGCTAAAGTAGTTGGTGGCAAAGAACAAAGGTATCATATCCTTGACACATGCTTGATACATTAGTCAGTCAGAGTCTTGCTTAGCTCTTACATATCTCATAACTATGAAAATGGGTTCAATTAGGCACCTTACCAGAGCTTGGCTGTCCTACTGTGATACCTGGCTCATTCAAAATGCTCTGTCTGTGATCAGCTTGTCTATATCGTACTCATGAGGACATGCATTCCACCTTCAGAAGCAAAGATTGCTTAACATGGCCTGCTTATCGCAGAATACATGGACAGCTATATGATACAGCTGTTGATCTGCAATGAATATTATATAGAATTGGCCTGTTGATTTAATAAGTTGTTTGGCCTTCATCATGAGTCTCATTATGGTATTTCAGTCTGCAGGTGATTTGTCCATTAATGGAAGGGATATCACATTGGTCTGAAAATACCAGTATTGTAGCCATGGACTGGTTTATATCTTGAAAAAACTGAGAGTCCAGGTCTTGCTCACATACAACTTTCTTGTATGCTTTAAAGCATTCTGAATGTCCTCTGTAATGCACTTTTGCTATTGGAGGATCTATTGTGGGTGGGGGCTGTAGTGGGCCAGTGTATTATGTTTTGGGAATAACCTGTTGCAGATTGTGTACCATCCAACAGTTATCTCTGATTCATTAGTTAGTTCATATTCCATCCCTTAATCTGTGGCCATGACAGATAATCTCACTATAAATGTCTTATGTTTATTCAAATCTTACATTTACTCGATTTGTGTAGACCTTTGACCAGTTTTTGGGTTATATGTGAGCAGCCAAGCAGAAAGGATGGTCCCCGCGGGATTAGTTCCGATTTTAGCCACCAGGGGGCGCCACTATGGCCTAAAATGAAAGAATTAGGCTAAAAATTGCTCTTGGATACTTTTTTCTGGAGAATTCAATAGGATTACATAAAACATTCCATTTTTGGTAAAAAGCTTCTATATTTGGAAGGTAAAAGGAACGTTTTAAAGCCTAAATGGGTGTGCTTGTTGTTATGTGTTGCCATGGAAACATGATTTTTATTCCAAATAGAGGAAATTAAGACATAAATTGATAGAATGATTTCTGAGGTTTGCCATGGTGAAAACAAAATAAAATTACCATTCCTCGATCGAATTTTATGACTTAAAGAATGAAAATGTATCATAAATTTCTAATTATCATAAATAATGCTAATTGAATAGGGATATCTTGGAAAATATGAGACATAGAGCTTATTGGGATTTTGGAAAGGGTGATGCCCACACATATTCATGAAGCCATTTCTCAAAAACTAGAAATAATATCTTCTAGTGTAATATATCACTGAAAAGCTTATGACATCAATTTCAAAGTTGGCTTTTTCCTCGGAGTATCCTTTTCCCTTACCTGTACACATATCATCAATTATTCAAAATTTTAAATGGCATGATTGGATTCCCTGACCACAGAAATATGCGTTCAGAGCTTTTATTTGTGTCTCTAAGTTGATTCTAAGCAGAGATATGTACTTTCAAGATTCTTTATTGAATTTCGGCAGCCATTTTGAATATATTTCAAAATGGCTGCCATCTACATGATTCTAGATGGCATAATTGGATTCCCTGACCACAGAAACATACTTTTAGACCTTTCATTTGTATCTCTAATTTGATTAGAAGCAGAGATATGCACTTCTTATGATTGTTATTGAATTCCGGCAGCCATCTTGGATAAAATGCAAAATGGCTGCCATATACATGATTTTAGATGGCATGATTGGATTCTCTGACCACAGAAATGTACTTTCAGACCTTTTTTTTGTGTCTCTAAGTAAATTAGAAGTTGAGATATGCAATTTTCAAGAGTTTTATTGAATTGTGGCGGCCATCTTGAATATCTCAATTCCCCCCAAAGCCGTCACAAATACATCACGCAGGAAACGGCTACCCAGACCCCCAAGATGAAGAATCAGCAGAGAAAAAAAACTATATCAGAGAATTCTGGGTCAGGCCCCAAATCCTTGTTCCGCCACCGGACTATAAGGATGAGTCTATTTATGCTATACATACATTCTTATTTATTTCTCACTACTGCCTGTCAGTAACCAAGTCAAACTATGGGATAATATTAATGTATATTGTGGGCATACATCATACAATAGATTGCCCCCTTACTTCTTATGAAATTGCATGAGATTCAGCTCTTTGACCTTGTTTCAAGCCATTTTGACCTTCACCAAGGTCATCCACTAATATGTCATGTATGCCCACAATATGCATTACTATCATCTCATAGTTTGACTTTGTTACTGACAGGCAGTAATGAGAAATAAATAAGAATGTATGTATAGCATAAACAGACTCATCCTTAGGTCAAATTACATTGGCTCCTGTTGCTATGGAAATCTTTTGGTTAGAACTTTCAAAAGGGCACATCTTGGGCACACTGATGGGGTCTACACAGAAAACAAATAGCTTGGTCATAACATGTATATTGGTGAAATGGGGACAAACAACAGGAGGCATAATGCTTATTTTCCTGTAAATTTGGACTTTGACCTTGACAAATATGACCTTAAGTATGAGCAGGAATACTGTCCAGCTGGCAAAGTGATGAACTGATACATGGTTATCACTGTATCTTGTGGCGTGTCCCCATCTGAAAGAGCCTCTGAGAAAATTGGGCAAAGGTATTATTTCTCGATCTCTATATTTGACATGGAATTTGACCTTTGACCTCAATTTGCATAATGTTGGGACACTTTAATTTTGGGTTAATGTTCTGAAAAATCAAGTTCCATATGTTAGGGATATGAATCAATCAAGAAACGTACTGTGGACAGGGTTTTAAAAAAAGTCATGTTTCTAGAGCCCTTTTGAGAATTGGATCCAGGACTATCCCCTGGATTCATATAATTACACAGGATTAAAGCTTGACTGTCATGGTTGAAGTGAGGCCAAAAGCACTTTTGGATATAGTTCAGTTTTCATTCACAAGAGGGCTCTTAAGGGTTGGGAGCTCAGCTCTTACAGGCACAAGGTAGGGTGAATATCTTGTAGCTGGACGATGCTCATGGTCCCCTGTCCACACACTGCTGCCCTCTGGTGGAAATGTTATTTTAGTCCATGCATGGAAAATGCTGAACTTATTCCCTGACGGCCCAGCTTTAATAATGTTAATAGTGCAGACATGTCCTCAAGATGGGAGGAGGGAACCTGGTGCCTTCCGAGTATAGCTACAATACTACAGGCTCTATAGTATAGGATATATTGGACACATCGATATACACCAGTGAAATATTCTCTATGCTCGTTTGGATTCATATAAGTATACAATAGGATAACAGCAGGATAACACAGGTCTACTTACTGTGTGTTCAAGATGGGACAAGCTATGATACTAATACAAATATAGTATATATTGGACACATGGATCTACAGGAGTGAAATATACAGAATTAGATCGCTGACCACTTGGATATATCAGCGACACGTATTACTATACCCCATGGATATATGTAATTACACAGATGATATAAAACCTGGTACAACAGGTTGACACCCTGTATAAACCCTGTATAATGTATACAGGGTTTTCTCAGGATAACACACCAGATTAACGTGTATAACACACAGTATACATTCACAGAATGGGAGCATACATTCTCACTATACCTATCCATACCTGGATTTACGTAATTCCACAGAGGACATAACGGCTGCTACAACACTGTCTGACCACCGATGAAGGTTATGCACATTACCCTCATCACCCTCATTACAAAAGGCAGCTGCTTGAAAATGCGCCACAAGGAAGGGAGAAATTACTACACGTAGCCTACACAGTTTGATTCACAATTGATACTCAATTTTTATACTGTATAGCAGTTAAACACCCTATACAACCAAGATGGGAGGAGGTTCTGTAGTGACATACACATTGGCTGTACTAACAGTTATTACCCATGCCAGGGTTGGACATGCCGGACAGTTGTTATCTTTCACCCAGGAGAACTACCCAGACCCCAGAGTTAACTTTACAGCCTGTAACAGACCCAGTCCTTCCTGGGTTTGTGACCCGGGGAATTACCTAACTAGAGCAGAGGGTAAGTCAGTCTCATACCCAATTTCTTAGATTTCAAAAGGGATAGAAAACTGTGGCTAGCCGACCAAATACCTGTTATATAGTTTGATGTTGTAGTAGCTAAGACTTACTTGAAATATTGTATTTGTTGATGTTTATGATGCCCAACCCCAATTCAAGACCGGTAGATAAACTAAATCTTAGCACATTGATCCTTTTGTAAGGAAATGGTCCCCCCAAGAAAATCCACCACACACCTAATTTGCGTGGGAGGAGGGGGACCTTTCTTTCTTGCCGAGTAGTTGATTTGACATTTATTAAATGTTTACTTGACAAAATGGGATGTAGAGATTCATGACATATTGATGTATTCATATTTGCTACATTTACCTTCTGTAACTACTCAACTGTTGACTACCGGTAATAAAGATACATGTTTACAAAAACAAAGAAGTAAATGTTAGCATATATACTAGGACCTGAGGGTATGCAAAAATAACCATGACAGATAGGGCATTTTTTTCTAAAATTCTTTAAAATTGTCCGATTTACGAACCGTAAAAGTTTAGAAATAGCAAAAACGAGGGGGATTCGGCACTGTCTTGTTGGGCCCGTTGGGTGACCGGAAATAAACCGTATCTTAGTCTTAAACCTAGATTAAATATGAGGGTATATGGTACAATCAATATGCCTCAAAGGGAGTGTATGCACACCCTTTTTTGACCACAGGAAAGCCCCCCCCCCCATTCCCGTTAAGAAGTGACATGCTGTATTATGGGTATAAGGTACCCTCACCATTAGGGGACGCCTATGTAAAGGTGGACCTACGGGAACATGAGGATAATATGAAAATAACCACGACACACTGGCTGGCGACATTATTGTTAGGCCAAATTTAAAAAAAAGAAGGTTGGTTTCCGGTAACATGGTCAGACAACACAGACCCGGCCGGTCGGATTTTTTATTTTTTCAAATTTATTTTTCTCCTATTTTAGGCCTATTTTAGTGTTTTTCCTCTAAAATCCTTAAAAATTATCCGATTTACAAACCGTCAAAAACGGCATATATAGGGAAAAATTTGAAAAAGAGAAAAAAAAGAGGGGGACCCGGCCCTGTTTTGCTAGACCCGGTCGGGTTACCGGAAACAAACCTCTCCTTTTTGGCCTTATTAATACACAACTTGGGTGATTGTAGGTTAACTGGACTTAAGGTGGGTCGCTACCTCTTGAATATGGACACACTGCGCAGGTATATGCGCATATATCTTAAATGTATCAGAATTAGCTAATATTACATAATCTGATACATAATATATGCTGACTAAGCTATGTTAAAAAATTGGGAGATTTCGAGCAAAATTGAGCGTTTTTTTGGACTTTGAATATTTCATATTTTTGTAGCCAGTGATATTTGCTATTTTTATCAAAAGTTAGAATGTTGAAACTTTTTACCAATAAATCATTATCTAGAATGATGTAGATCTTATCAAGTTACTTAGAATAACCAAGAGTATAAATTGTAGCCATTTTCTACCCTGATTCTAGCTGTTTTACACTTTATTTTTAGCTTTAAATGTAAGATTTAGGCCGATTTTGCTATATTTTTTAACTTCAAAGGCCAAAAACCTAAAAATATGCCCGGGACCCCCTATCAAAATCACTTTCATATGTTAGCAAATGATCTAAACTATTTTCTGAGAAAGTTAAAAAAAATTCTGTTAATTTTGAATACCATTTTTAGCCAATAACGCTACAAAATGATAGCAATTTATTCATTTTCTTCCCCAAAACATCATATTTTTATCCAGAATTCCATGGCATATAACCGTAAAATTAATTTTGCAGTAAAGTCAAACATATAGCAATTTTACATGTGAAGTTTTACATTTCTGTGCATAATGGTTGATATTTAAAAAAATTATTGAAGTTTTCACACTTTTTTCTCATTTTTAGAGAAAAATTTAAATACTTAAATTTTTCAAAATTCTGTATCTAAAAAAGTAGGTCGGGACCCCCCATTTTTCTTTTCATTTTCTGTTTCTATATGGTTCAGACTGTCTTTAGAAAAAAAATAAAGACATTCTGTTAACTTTGATCAAAGGGTAGCGACCCACCTTAACTCCCGGTTATGTGAGGGTAAACGGTATAACCAAGCTGTGAATGCTTTTGTCTTGCCCCTTCTCTGTGGTTTAGATTGATGTATGCACGGCAACTAACGGATATCTCATATATACCTGATTGGCAGCATTACCTGCCACCGCCTATTCTATTGTTCTTAGGCTTCAGAGGGCGGCTAGACATAGGGGCACATTACATAAGGCCGGGTAGACTGGTAGAGGCAGATTATGCCACAGTATCCAGGGTCATTATGAAAAAACATGTTGAGATCTCGGACCACCAAAACGAGACTACGGTGAAAACGATCATACAGTAAATCTAGGCATTTCAGACATTGTGGCCTCTGATTGGTTTATATTAGTAAATGGGAATTAGGGCAAGCTTTGATATTATGCATTTATAAAATCTGTGACTTGTTCTGATATGGGAAATAGAAATTAGCAAGCACTACCCAATGTCAGAGTAGGCTAAAAAAAATTGTGGAAAAAAGGTGGAAATTGTGAGTTCTGCAGCAAAAACCAAGATGGATTCTGAGGTGAGTGCCTTCACAGGTCAATAAAAAAAGACTGGATTGGTAAAAGTGGGCATTTTCTGGTCTCATAATGAATAACTAACATGGCTCTAAAGTATAAGGATAATTTTGATGAGATTGAATAACCTTTGACCACTTTTAGGGCATGTTATTGTACATTAAATTATAGTGAAAAATGTTTTGGTGGTCCGAGACCTTGAACGAAATTAAACTTAGGTCTAAAAAAATACTCATGTTCAGGTAACATAGCTCATAAAAATAGGGTCGTAAAGTCGTGTCTTAAAAAAACCACTCTAGAACTAGGAGAGAAAATTCCACCCATGTCTCATTATTAAAGAATGCCTTCAAAATATTTATTTTTTGAGGAAAAATTAGGATAGGCCCAAAGGTTCCGTCCGGATACTTGAACACAACTACTTTTATGGCCCAAAAGTATTGAAAACTAATATGATAAACTGATACTGTAGTATGTACTATAAAACTAGCGTAGATTCTACGGCTGCATCACATATACTTTTATGAGTGTAGGTTGTTACTGAACAGAACTGAATATAGCAGATATTACACAGCCAAAAATAATTTTCTCATTTCAAGAAACTAAGATAGATAAATTCGGCTGACGGACAAATGACTAGTTTTAAGAAAATATATTTTTTAAAACTAGTCATTTGTCCGCCTGGCGAGTTGATTTATCTTAGTTTTTTGAAATGAGAAAATTATTTTTGGCTGTGTAATAACAACATCACGACTCCCACACTTGTAGCTTTGGTAAGACTATATTTACACTCATGTATGTATGAACACCAGCCGCAAGACTAGGCTAGAAAGCTTTTCATAACAGGTGTATTGAGCACCAGATAGTTGATCTCTTTGTCAAGGGTCGTTCCTCCGGTATTAACATGACAGAAACGTTTTTACCCCTTTTATTGTAATGGGGTATTAGGGGAGGGGGCAAAATAGTTTGGACGCCTTGACGGGGGGGGGGGCAAACATATTTAGATCCCTTGCATGACTGGACTAAAATATTGTCTGTCTGCTCAAGCTGTATATTGGGTGAGGGGCTGACCAAAATATATTGGACACCTCTCGTGGGGGGGGGGGGGGGTCCAAAAGAAATTGCACCTCCCCTGTTGTTAAAAAATGACAGTTCCCTTAGATTGCATCGGTACAGTATCCGTAGGTTACTCCACTGCAATGTATTTGTAAACCATGCTGACCAAAATATTTGAAATGACACATTAATTATTGTTTTAAGCTGATGAATTAGACCAGTATATAAATGGTATTCCAACCATCGGTTCAGCGAGCGCTGTCGTCGTTAGCATCGTCCCGAGGATTGTACTACAAGATGGGTAGGTATATATGTCACGCGCAATATCGGAATTTGCGCAATATCGGAACTTTCACATCTCAATAACAAGTCTAGTAAAATAAGCTAGTGTATGGCACAAACGGAAAGGTAGGGTAGAAAAAGTATTTGCCAAGAATTGTTACAGTATTAATTAGCTCTTTGTTGGGTTACAGGCAACTGAACTCCCATTGCTTTATCACACCAGAGGGATTATTACCACACCTTATTCACACCTACAGTGAGGTGTAGAATGTATGGGGACATCCTACTGAATGTTCTCACACCCCCTAGGTGTGGCACATCATACTCAAACAGCATTGACACATGTATCTAATATTATGTGTAGGACAGCTAGGAATTCTGAAACTGTCCAATGTAAGTAGGGAGCAATTCCGGAATTGCCCTGCGCAGTTCCGGAATTGTACCTGGGGAATTCCGGAATTGGGCTGGTTCCTATTCTGCGCCTGACATATATAATATGTTTGAAATAACTTAGGCCACTCCTAAAATTTATCATTTCTTATCACCAAGCCATGACAGATATACCGAGGGTGCATTAAAAAAATATTTTTCTGAGTACCAAATGGGTCGGTGAATTTAGGCCATCGGTGAACTCAATTGATATTTTTTAGCAATTTAGATATCAATAATCGGCAAAAATTATGAATTTGTATATTTCCTGTAGGTATTTGCATTCACGACACTATAAGCTATAATTTGATACCAAATATGCTCATCTTTGATCAATTATATCATGTTTTATTGATCATTAAAATTTGCAAAAAAAGAAAAAAATCTAAAAAATCTCATAAGGACAGTCTTTGAGACCAGCATTTAGACAATTCTATACTACTCACAATAATTACACCTTTCTCTCAAATATTCTCCAGTTCCCCAGCGGAGAGTTTCCTGGACCTCCAGTCCTTCACCAACTACCAGTTTCAGAATACGTGGGACGGATACGGCTCACGGACGCTGGCCGTAGTGTACCATGTCTCGCGTAATGAGGTAGGCATCTTAAGGTGGCTCATGGCTTGGGATGACTTTGATAACATGTCCCTCTGGTGTCATATGGTAAAACTAGAATGGCCGCCGGCCGCCTTAACCCTTCATAAGCCCTGACAGATTAAGGGAGTCTAGGTAGCTCCATGGCGGACCTAAGGGAGTCACAAAGGACCATGGCTCCCCTAGGAAGGGGAGCCATGGAGGTAGCCCAGACTTTCTTTTGAGCCTGTTGCCCTTCTCTGTAATTGCTAAGTCCTTTAGGGGGAAACGCGGGTTCCTACACATAGGTCACTGGTGGTAATAATTGAAAACTCATGAAAATTCTTCTTTTAGCTAAACTTGTACTCCAATATATATAGTACTTTGCCTCAGTCAACCATCTTATTGGCCATAATATATAGCAAAAGAAGGGAATAGCCCAGGACTGATAATGTGAAAAAAAACAGTTTTCGATCCAGCTTTAATTAAGGTATTCATTTGCTCAAGTGGCTGTATCATAAAAGTTAGATTGGTGATGTGTCAATTCTTTTTCATTTACTATCCGATAAAAAATCAACCTAATATAATCCTGAGTAATATGCAAATAGCGATAGAATTTCAGTTTTCTCCCGGCAAGTAGCATTTCCCTTTAAATATAGCTTTTTCTCTCTGATGGTTCCAGATGTCGACTCAGGTCACGGCAGACACAGTAATAGACACAGGCCTCGTGACCCTCTTCTGTATCTGTCAAATCATGTACGAAACACGTCAGTACCTAGCAACACGAGACATAGCAACCGTGCTAAACGTCTTTACTGAGAGTTTCACGTAAGTATTTTTCTTTAAGTTCATTTATTCTTGATTTGCTCACAAAAACATGAAGAATTACATATCCTCGAAACAGAGCTCAAGAATGACACAAGTTAGAAACTTCCTAGTGACATGTTCAATGGTGATGTGTGTTTCCTGAGTTTTACGCGTACAAATAACCAGAAATTCCAAAAGTAGAATGAAGATGTGTATTTCTTGAGTTTCACTACAAGAAATAACACATAATATAACACAAGAAGATTTTTAAAAAACATTCCAGATACGTTCTACAATTTTCGAGTTTTGACATGAGAATGGCACGCTTGAGATTTTGTTTGTAGGGTATCACCAGTATTTCACGGTATGATATAGGCAATGTTGTAGCTGTAGTAACCTCTTAGAATGAAAGTATCATAATCACATGTTTTTTTATGTTGTTTCACCAAATACGGTTGCCTCATTGATCTAACCAAAGAAGGTTATATTCCACTTACCATGTGAAATAACACATGGCCGTATTTCACTGCTGTACACTGGTGAGAATGTGGCTTTAAGTTTCATTGTTAACCTTACTTTGTTTTTGTTGTTGCAGGGGTGTTCTATCTGGGACTTTTACGTGCCCAGCTCCTAGTATGAATGTCCCCTTCATGGTACGTATAGAATACAATAGAATAGTACTAAGGGTATGGATATAATGGCTGAGCATCCAGTCAGACTTGAAATCAAGAACAAATTGTTAAACATCCAAGATAATTGCAAAACAAGAGTCTTACATTTCAACCTCACTGCTTGCATTTGAAGGAACATAATGTCTACATGGTTGGTATGTTTGAAGGGGACCCATTCAAGACACCAAATAAACAGGGCGGGAGGATAATAAAACGTCAAATATGATAGTTACTATGAAATCCTTGGGTCCATGTGCTTGGGTTGATATGATTATAATCAACCTCAGGACCATGGATATGTGTGTTGCTAGGCAGATGAACAATTAGAATAGCTGTTGCTAGGCAACCAGCTGCCTTAGTAACAAACCAATAGAACCATTAAATTCCTTGGGTCCATGTAAGGGGGGATAGTTATGTTTATTATCAACCTCACGATCTATCACAGGTTGATTAATATTAATGTTATCATTATGCATAGATTTGTGTTGTGACACCTTAAAACAAAATGGCGGCACCAGTACTGACTTCCTGTCAAGTGAAAAGAATATAATGCCTCAACCTGGTAGTTCGCAGGCTCACCACCAGGGCCCCTCTGGGGCCTTTCGCCCTTAATTAAATTCTTTTCAGAACAAAAATGTGTGTTTTTTTTGCAAAAAGAAATTGTTTTAGGGCTAAACAACAAAGCACTATAATAGGTCCATTCACTGATGCATGAATGCAGCACTGGCCGGGGATAATCATGCTGATCATGTTGTGTTTATATACTCTACCAAAAGCTTGGTGCATCAAGGGGAGTAATAAACATGAACACACTGGTGAATCTTTGAGACATTATGCAGTCTGGAGAAAGTTAAAACTGGCCTGCGCAATTTTTACCTTCAGCAAAAAGCGATGAAAATTTGAAAACTGTTGCCGTAAAGGTAATTGCTGTCAGTCCCAATTCAATTCAAAGATTAAGGTCGGATGAACTGAAACACTTTACTCCCCCTACATTTGAATGTTACTCATATTCAAATTGTCTATCTCTCAATTTCAGGTTGACACCGATGGGTTATGCACCTGGACTCGAGAGGTAACATCTTTGGAACTTACTTTTCTTTTTATACCCATTACAGTCCAATGTTTCAATAAGGCACAAAAAATAGTTGTGTTTAGGTAACATGGCCAAAAGAAAATGAGATCATTGTTAGGGAGTGATCATTATTTGGACCCCTTGACCGGGGGATGTAACATATTACGACCCCTCTTGGGGGGGTCAAATCTTTTTAACCTGCTTTGGGCCAAAAAGCCTACAGGTGCTTTACTATGCTTCAAAGGGCCCATGCGTGTGCAGTTATTTGACGCACGAAAGCCACCCCCCTATTGTTAATAAATGATCACTCCCTTAGTGATGTTAGACAAAACTGATATGATAACATTTTCTTGATGGACAGTTTTGATGAACCTTTTTGCATGCATTATCAGCTAATACACTAATAACAATTCAAACCGGCTGTGGAAAGTAATCCTACCTGTATTAACTTGAGTTTTACTTTCTCAGATCATTATCTCGAGCCTGGAGCCCGCAAATGGCCTCCCGGAGGGTGGGACAGAGGTCATCATAAAGGGAGAGAATCTGGACCTTACACATGGCCATGTGCTCATTGGTTCCCTCTACTGTACGCTCATGTCACGGTAAGAGTAAGACCATCACTACCGTGAAACCTCGCGTATAAGCCTAACTCGCGTATAAGCCACACCCCGAGTTTGGTGCGATCCTATAAGCCGCAGAGGCCATCTGAAAATTGTTAATTTGGTACTGTAGTATACTTATAAAAAACTCTCGTATAAGCCGCACCCTCAATAGGCATGTTTGGTATCAAAAGAAAGCTAAGTCTGATTCGTGTACAAGCCACGGCTTATACGCGAGGTTTTACGGTACCTGATTGTATTCATAGATTGTAGTTAACTTGAACCTTATTAAGGGCGATGTACTACCCTAAATAGTGTTCAATTGAAGTGTACGTGCAAGTGGGGAAAGAGCTAATTTGAGCAAAATATTGGTCAATATAATTAATGAAATAGATAGAAAGCTAATATAAGGGAAGTATAGTCTTGCTCGAAATCCTTGATCAATTTTAAGAAAATACACTTTAACTCATGATCATCATATATAATAACTTCAATATTGTCCTTGTTCGTTGACTCCAAAAGAATTTCCTGTATGGTATCAGTGAACTCTTTCTAATGAAAATAAATGAAAATTTTCGCCCAATATAATCCAACAAAATCCCAAGGAATCCCTCAATAATTATGTGGAAGATGCCCTTAATAGGTCCTTGTTCATAATTCATCATTACCTCCTATTTCAGGACCCCTACTAAGGTGATATGTCGGACAGCCGCCTTACTGAACATGGCCCAACTAAACCAGTCCCTGCCAGTGTTCCTGCTCATGGGTCAGGTCCAGTACAACACAGGGCGCCGCTTTATCTACACCAGACCCCCCGTCCCCTCACTCACTGACGTGCAGCCTCGCACCACCACTATAAGGCAAGTACCACCACTATAAGGCAAGTACCACCACTATAAGGCAAGTACCACCGCTATAAGTCAAGTGCTGAGTTCTAGTATGGGTGACAGTCCTGTAAGGGAAGTACCACCACAAAAAAGGGAAGTAGAGTGAAATATTGTTATAAGGAGGACTGATATAAGGAACTTTCTCTTATAAGGAACAGGTTTCCATTTCTAAAAGCGCCCATTTTCTCTATATTTCGTATTGGTTATGAGGAAAATTGCCTATAGGGGGCAAATTTGCCTTACCAAAAGGCCCTCCTTCTAACAAGATTTCACTGTACTACCACCCTAAGGCATGTATACTATCACTATAAAGTACCACTACAAGAAATACAACCGCAACTATATAAGCCTTTATAATCAGATAATAAGCACCAGTACTGTCAGGCAAGTACCAGTCTAGCACTCAAGAGTTAGCATGGTTAATAGTGCTTTAACTTCTTTAGGACAGTATGTTGCCTTAACACTGCTACGTGCCAATGATATAGGCATGCAAGAATACAGCTCTGGGGAATCATTAGCCAGCACTGTATTCATAGATAATAATGACAAGTACAGTAAGAACTACACTGTGAATAGTAAGTATAGGTACATAGTTGAATCTACTGTAGTTTATCTGCAGCACATTTACAGAGTATTCATAGTGTGCCTTCACCCAACCGTGAGAAACCGTGCACATACAGGAATTTTTACTGTATAGCTACAAAAAAGGCAACCAACTATTTAAAGTGTATGCTGACAGTAAAGGGTTAAATTGTAGATATATATCAGTTTCTATTCTTATTTGCAGTGGTGGTCTGAAGTTAACGGTCAGCGGCGCCAATCTGAATTTTGTCTCCTCTGCCAGCATGAGGACTCTACTCAGGGGGACCCTGACTGGCAGAGAAATGCAGTACACCACAGTAAGTATAACATTGTCCCTGTCCTTGTTTCTATCCCTGTTTCTGTCCCTGCCCCTGTCCCTGTCTCTGTCCCTGTCTCTGTTGCTATCTCTGACTCTGTCCATGCCCCTGCCTCTGT
Organism: Harmothoe impar; assembly: GCA_947462335.1. Lineage (NCBI taxonomy): Eukaryota > Metazoa > Annelida > Polychaeta > Phyllodocida > Polynoidae > Harmothoe > Harmothoe impar. Next base: position 68,170,034 of record OX381712.1, on the reverse strand, counting down.
CCCCGTCTCTATCCCTATTTCTGTCCCTGTCTATGTCCCTGTGTGGCTAGGGAAAACCCTTCCACATCAATGAGGGCGTAAAGATGAGAGATGAGACGTCAGTTTGAGTACTTGGTATCTTTTATTAATAATAATATTAATATCAGAGTACCAGTCACTAGGGCTCAGTATAGATGGTAAGTCGGTGGTTACTGAGATGGTTACTGATTTCCCTCTAGCTGCCCGGGGCTTAAGTACAGATGCCCGGCAGGTAGAGGAGGAGCCCATGTGACCGGAAGTAGATGTAACAGTGGTTTTCATTGGATAATACACATTTGACATTTGATTGGATAATTATATATTCATGGCTTTAACATGTGGGGTGCGCTGGACCGCGGGTGGGGAGCCTGGGTCCAGTGCATTATGGGTAATAGATTACATAATAAGTAGCATGCACACGTGGGGGCTTTGTCGCCTGCCTCCAGGTGGCCTCCAGCCGGCTCAAGTGGCTTTGGCGGTGCCACACTGATTAAGGGTGTCCAGCTTTATAGCATTGTTTTATGTGTTGATAGTTAATCCTTGGGGTCAACATATAGTTCATTTGTTTGTGTATAGGTGACCGGTCAGTGCCTTGTCGTCTGGAGGGGCTGACAGTTACCTATTGTCCATGGGATAAGGGTCTGTTTGTGATCTATGGATTAATTATGTGTGGGGGCTAGTTTGCTTGGCTTAATGAGTAATAGGTATGTCTGACGTCTAGGTGTACTTTGATGGACATATGGATTGAAAATATGTATAAAGTATTGTGCGTATTACAAATAATAATAAATATGAATATTAATAATCATAAATCACAATTATGACGTAATATGACGTAATATGACGTAATACCATTGATGAAGGTATAATAAGGGGTTTTGTGGCGTGACACCTGTCTCTTTTCCTGTTTCTATCCCTGTTTCTGTCCCCGTCTATGTCCCTGTCTCTGTCCATGTCATTGTCCCCGTTTCTATCCCTGTTTCTGTCTCTGTCTTTGTCCCTGGCCCTGTCCCTGTCTCTATCTGTCTCTATCTCTTTTTGTCTCTACTGCCAACATCAGCACTCTATTCATGGGTATGTGCACTGACAGACGAATACAGTGCACCAAGGTAAGACTATCTGTCCCTGTCTCTGTCCTTGTTTTTCTGTGTCTGTCATATCTTCTATCTCTCTCTGCCCATTTCTTTCTCTAAGGGATTTTCTCTTTCTCAATCAATACAACCTCTAGCCAACTAGGCTACAGCTGCCAACAATTTTGCCAAACTGAAAATATTATATTTCTGATGGTCCACACAACTGGCCGTAATCTCTGAATTTTAGCCTACATGCCAGTATTTATGCCAATTATTGCTCATAATCTGGAGCTTTATGACTAGGTTAAAGCTTAATATTTTGTATAATGTTCCTCAAAATTTTACAGGAAAATGCATTACGATTACCAATTATGTTACTGCTTTATAAATATGCATACTAGATTTCTTCTTGCGCATCCTTGGTCAGTAAAAGTGACTGTAAACTCATTAATAGAACTGCAGGGTCAAATATCCTACATGATTAAAAAAATGTTCCTCACCAAAGATTGCTGAAAATGGTACAATCTATTTTCTGATTTCTATTTAGGAATGTCAAGTGAGAGATTCAACCTCAATGCTCTGCCCGACCCCAACCTTAGATATAGACAACGTTCGTACTCAAATTGGCAGACGACACGTCAGGAGTCGTCAAAGGGCTGCACGTGCAGTTGGGGATGACATAGATGCCATCTTCCCATTGGAAGACATAGAAATGAGTGTTACATTCATAATCAATGGTGAGAATTCCCCACTAGGATCACTTGAGAATCGCCAGTCGGCAGCTATAGCGCCATATGCTGACCCCGTGTTGTACCCTTTTGAAGGTGAAGAGAAGACGCATACCTTCATCTCTGTGTGGCCAAAGAGTGAGACAATGGTGGACATAAAGGTGAGCTAATGCCTCTATCATGAGAACTTTTCTACAGTGCATCAGTCCCATAAATTCGGAATGCACTCCGGTGAGTTAAGGACAAATTATACTGAACATTGAAACATTCTGCTGCACTTAAATGATTAAGGACTTTAGCAAACTTTACATATTTGTTTTGAAAATGATTGTTATAGTTTGTAAAAATATATTATAGTTTGTAACCATGTCCACTTATTTCTGTAAGAGAAATATATAGACAAGTGCCAGCGCCCATTGATACCGTCTCTGTTGTATTTCACGAGTGGGGGCTGGGGCCATATTCCACGAAGCCATAGGCTGAGTGGAATATGCCCCAGCCCCCACAAGTGAAATACGTCAGAGAGGTATCAATGTAGTTGGCATTTGCATTTATTTTTTCATTTTAAGCCATTTAATGAAGGAAAGACTTTTTCTTAGCCCATTGAATACGGCCACATTGTATTCAATGGGGGGCATTGAATACGGCCCTTCCTATAGTTAAGCATAGTGAATCTTGTATTTCAGAAAATGAATCTGTATACATACAAAACATTCATTATTCTTTACAAAAGTATTATACCATCTTGATGCTCAGTAGATCTGCATGGAAGATATATAATTCAAAAAGACTCATAGTTGGTATGGGGCAAACCGCTCCTCTCCCTTTCATTTGGTAATAGAGCCCTAAATTGACCTGTATTTTTCACCACTCACTGCTAGTTGTATTTTACTGCCTGTACTAACTTTCTGTTACATTGCATTTATGTTATCAAGAATTCTTTTTTATATTGAATTTTTCCAACAACGCCTACAGGGTACAGGGCTGCTGCCAGTGCTGAAGGATCACACATTGAGTATAGAGGTAGGGGTCGGGTTCTGTGCTGTGCAGGAGATGGCCTCCAACCTGCTCGTCTGTCGGCCTCCTGTTAAGGAACCCGAGAAGAAGCTGTCAGATGGAGCACATCCTACTATTACTGTGAGTTCTAACAAAAAACAGTTTTCAAATAGACTAACTTTAGAAAATTGACCTACCGTAAAGTATTGCAAAGAACCTGTCACTCTGTGAATCAAACAATTTAAAATTTAATACCAAAGGTGCCTCACATGCTAAATGTCCTCATCCCCCCTGGAAAAGAGGTCAAAATCTTTTACATGTACGTGCATGTGTTTGCACTCCTCTGCCCCCCCCCCCCAAGAAGTGTTGAATTTCATTCCCCCAATCGATTATCACCCCCCTGTTGACCTAATTAAAACCTCTTTTATTAAATAATCCTCATAAAAATCTCTATGACGGGCTGGGATGAGAAACCAGTGTAGTGAATAGCATAATTAATATCAGTTTTGTTCCTCCCGTTGCAGGTACATGTGGGCAACCAGCAGTTTAACATTGGGAAGCTGCAGTACTACGATACACTATGGAAGTACCCGGTGACCCGCTACGCCATGATCGGTGCTGCCGCGGCACTCCTCATTATACTCATAGCAATTGTACTTTGCTGCTGTAGCAGAAGAAAGTCTTCAGAAAAGAAGAAGACGGAAAAGAAGAATAGTGAGAATAATAAACTCTAGTGCCATTAGTTTTCATGAGGGGCGGGGGAGAGCCAAGTCATGTTTAGATCCTCCTTATCAGGATTTTTATTGCTGATGAGATTTTGTCTCAAACAGAACACAGCATGACTTGTGGATGAAATTAGTGAGAATCAAGAGGGGGCAAAAAGATCTTGCTTCTCACTAACAGCACTAGTTAAAAACGGGTAAAAATGACAGGGCAACATGGTGACATGACCCTTTTAAAAATCGACGCTCACGAAAAAATTATAGCAGAATATACTGGATAAAAATTGACACAGCAACATGTCACTTTTCTAAATATCGACACTGTGACACGCTAAAAAATTGGGCATCCACGTATAGTCGTTATTCATTTTTTATATACATTGTACAGGCAGATTCTGCACACTTTCTGTGATACCTTTCTAACATTGTACTTATATGCCACCCATTGTGTATCTAATTCAGCCCGTTGTTAACCTGTACATTTTGATATTCCGTGTTTAAACTATAATATAACATCATAATATAAACCATATATGTCTCTGCCAAAGCATTGTGTATAGTTCTATGTACATATCCTACTCATTACACATGCATTAAACATGTATATATGTGATATCAGATAAAAGATATGGCTGCAATAAAGTATACTTTTAATGTTCAAACACCATGTTGTATCAACTCTATTTTCTGGGTCATATGTTATAATCTACAGCCAATGTTGTGGGAATCTTACGTTCTAGTCTCTCTTGAAGCAGAGCACAAAATATGTAGCACATTCAGTTTAAAGAAGAATTCAGAGAGGGCGCCACTAGCATCCACCCTAGTTTACTTGGTTTCTGATAGATAATATCTGTGGCAAAGACTGTGGAAACCCAAGCCTGGAATCAAACCGCAAGGAGATATTTCATGATTATTTGAATGTAGCAAACTTTTTTTTTTTAGATATCATAACTCGTCATATATAATATGAGTGAGAGGCGCCCAAGATCAACCAGGAACCATGGACAGTAAGACACATGGATTAGAAATAAAGGTTAGCTTATGACCAGCAAACAGGAATCGTAACTGGAACCAGAAAGTATGGGTCTATTGAGAGGTTCAAAGATGATGGTCACACTGTACAGTCCAGTGTAGTCCAAACCTGTTGGAAGGTCTTTAGTATACATGATTGGCATGAGGTGGCACGACTGGGCTGTAGGAGGACCATGGTCATATAGCCTACCTTCAGTACATTTGCATTACATTGAGAGAGCATGAATGAAACCTTCATATTGAGATAACGACAGAAGCTTTATAATGCTTCATTGAAATATAACTTGGAAAATGGTAAATCTTACCAGGAAGAAATACAACAGAATTTAAACTTGAATAGCTTTTGTGTAATAACTGCTTAAAATATGGTTAAAAATGACTGAGTGTAGTTTCTTCACTAGCCACTCCATGTGGATGGCGCTGCGGCACTTGATTCCCCCCTTGGGCGAGTTATAGTAGAATAGAGTGGGTATATTGCAAGGGCCAATTTAGGACACTTCATTTATAGCCTGGTCCAGACTGGGTACCTGGGTATATATGTAGTACAACTGGCAGCTTTGCTCCCCACCACAGACATATTCTTATCACACTCCGATATGCTATAAATTGGCCATATTTCCCCCGCAATATAGTATGCACAGAGACAACAGCGTCCAAAGGGAGTCCAGGTTGCCTCCAAAATGACTCCCCTGTTTAGGCGAGTCCAAGTCGCCTAAGGGAGCCTAGGTGACTCTCTAGCTGACCTAAGGGAGTCACCTGGGGGAGTCATATGACCCGTATAGCTATGTGACTCCCCCAGGTGACTCCCTTAGGTCAGCCAGAGAGTCATGCATGCTCCCTTAGACGACATAGACTCCCCTAAAGAGGGAGTCATTCTGGAGGCAACATGGACTCCCTTTTGACGCTGTTTGTTCTCTCTGTGTGGCAAATAAATGGAACCCATGGAAATAATGGAAGAATATGTGCAAACACCAGCGGATTGACTATTTTTGTCCATCCTATATACAAAAATATAACCCGGATCATTAACGGTAACGGGTTGACTCTATTTTACCAGAGCCATGTGGGAGACACAGTTCACACTTTTACTTTAAATGCTAGTTGACACATACCTAATGAACATTTTGTGAAAATATCTTTCTTTGCATGGGGACCTTTCAATTGGACCTCGTTGTTGCCCATTTTAGAACTTATACGTGTCCCACACGCAATTAGGCCTGGGGTGTGTTGCAGAACAGAAATTCAAATACTTTTTCTTAGCAACATTGGTGTAACGAGATCATTTTGGGTCTGTTTTAAACTGTATTGCCAAAGGTATAATGCAAGAATTCTCATCAAAACGAAGTCTTCAGAAAATATAATTTCTAAACCTCATCAAAGCCATATTTAAATTGACTTCACAAATAATCTAAATAATGGAAATATATATATTGAAGTACAAGGGGTGGTTCTTTTAATCAGAACTAAATTATTAATAAAAGATTTCAGTGTAGGATGGCATTTGGAGGCATCCTACACTGACAATCCATAGGTTGAAAGGGTTAGTCAGTACAGACTAACCTAGGTTGGTCATATGAGTGTTAGTCACAATGGCAAAGTTATATTCAAAAATGACCAAGGGGTCAGTCAGTAGTGGCTAACCTAGGTCCATCATCGGTGTGTTGTATTTGTTTACCACTAGTTGGGGCCACCTGTGATGACCACTCAGTGGCTCCCCCTGGAACTAAAAAGACCAAGGTGGGTTGGTCAGTAGTGACCAACCTGACAATAATAACTAATCTAGGTTGGTCGTATAGGGAGCCAAAAAATGACTAACTAGGTTAGGCACTAGTTACTGAGAGGTTGGGCGTATAGGGAGCCTAGGAATATCAGTGTATACTGACTTTTGGAAATGCCCCTTTTCTTCATTAAAACGATCATCTTTAAAACGAATTTCTTATGCTAGTTAGTTTACTGCAAGTTTTATTCTAGCAAATTCGTTTCCCCTTCTGCAAAACTCCCCTTTGTCCACTTATTACACTGTTTTGTTGCCAAAAGACATGGTTTGTTGGTGCCAAAACGATTTTGTCGGTGCTAAAACGGTTTTGTTGGTGATAAAACGTGAATGGTATTTATTAGTATCCCTATGACCCAGACCATGAACCTTTGCTGGGGTTACCTCGACTCCCCTTTGACACTGTTTCTTCTGTCTATGGAGCCTTGGTATTTCTATTTTCCACCTAACAGGGCCTGCCTACCTCCCTACCGTTACAGTATAGACCTCGGTAAACCACCCATGAGATCACAGGCAGTAGCTGAATCCTGCTGCGATTGCATTATGTATGTATAGTGTATGTAAAGGTCTAACACTCCTAGTCCCCAGTCATCTATCCACTTAAGGCGGCACCACTGTACATGGGATTGTAGGTAGACCGTGAAACCATCTAGTAGAAAGGTAGGAACTACAAATTTCTGTACTTCAGATGGTGCCACGGTCTACCTACAATCCCATGTACAGTAGTGCCACCTTAAGTGGATAGATGACCGGGGACTAGGAGTGTCAGACCTTCACATACACTAAACATTAACAATACAAGGACAGCAGTTACAGCCTGTGCATAAGATGGCTTACTGGTCTGTTGGTACATTGAGCAGACTGGTATGTCCCAATCAGGGTGCAATTAATCATGGGGCCAATCCTCCTCAGGGCTATCATATACATTGGGCCGATCATCCTCGGGGCCAATCACCATAGGACCTATTGTCCCCTCGGCTCCTAATCCATGTACCAGTCTACTCAAGGTACCAACAGACCAGCTAGTCATATGCTCATGGGCAGTCTACCCTATAAGTATAATTCGTTGATTTATGTCAGCCTATGAGTTAGGAGAAATCACTCAAGTCTTATTTGGCAATAGCACCTCATGCTGGCTCCCCCAATGTGTACCCCTAGTGGACACTTGTAAAATAAAACATGCACTGAATTAACTAGAACAAGAAATTCGTTTACCAGATGGTCGTTTTGATGAAGAAAAAAGGGATTTCTAAAGTTCAGTGTAGGAGGCATCCAAATGTCATCCCACACTGAATTCTTTTGTTAATAATGAAGATCTGATTGAAAGAACAATCCCAAGGGTTGAATATATACTTGAATCCATTAATTAGATCATTAGTTAAGTCAATTAAAATATGGATTTGATGAAGTTTAAAAAAGAATATTTCTGAGGACTTCGTTCTAATCAAAATTCTATCATAATACCTTTGGCAATACAATCTAAAACAGCCCTCAAGCGATCTCATAACACTAGTGTTGCCAAAAAAGAAGTACACCAAATTCTGTTCTGCAATACTCTTGTCTCACGCGTGAATTTCCCATCCCCTGAGCGGATGGTGTAACCTGGCACCCTACATCAGAGACCGTCCACCTGTCCGTCCATGAAAACCATCCAAAAAAGCAGGGATCTGGATGTTTTTCATGGACGGACAGACAGTTTCGGTCTCCACCAACATCCGTCCGTCTAGTCCGTCCACCACATGGACGGACAAAATGGATGGATGGATCCTATTCCTGTTCCATCAGTCCATCCGTCCATCCAACTTTTTAGATATGTCTGTCCATCCATGTTTGCTACTCTGTGATGGATGGAATGGATGGACGGATGGACGGAATGGACAGACGGATGGACAGAATGGATGGGTGGACGGATGGACGGACGGACGGACGGAGTGAAGAGGGAAATGATCTGTCCGTCCATTTTGTCCGTCCATGTGACGGACGGACTGGATGGACAGACGTTGGTGGAGAAACTGTCCGTCCGTCCATGAAAAAGGTCCAGATCCCTGTTTTAAAACTGCACATAACGTTATGCCATAGTGAGGAGCCGTAGAAAAACGTTATATAACGTTAAATAACGTTACAAAATATTGTATAACGTTTTTTGTTCACTGGGACACCCCTTATCACTGGAGGAGGCTGGAGTAACCACAACATCATATTATGTGGATGGTGGGGCTCTAAACCTCTGACTGAAGTTGAAATTCATTTTAACTTTATTTACCGTAAAACCTCGCGTATAAGCCGCGCCTAGTACGCGAATCAGACTCAGCTTTCTTTTGATACCAAACATGCCTATATAGGGTGCGGCTTATACAAGAGTTTTTATAAGTATACTACAGTACAAAATTAACCACTTTCAGACCCCCTCTGCGGCTTATATAATCACGCAAAGTTAGGGGTGCGGCTTATACGCGAGTTAGGCTTATACTCGAGGTTTTATGGTATACAGAAACCTGAGACATCTTTGAGCTTTAGGTGTTATATTTTGATTAGTAACAAAACATGTACAATCTTAGTTGTCCTAATTCAGACCCCTGAATACATTATAAAGTATGTCAATTAGCATCAAATCAAAAAGACCTCCACCCCCCGAGCCTGATTCAAGTAGTAGGGAGCCCCAGTCAGCCCCTTTCCATGGTATCAAGTATCTAGAACAGCCACAGAGAGTCTTTTCATAAGTTTTTAAGGATAGCTCCTAGATTTAAGGATAGCATTTTTAGGAGAGGGAAATTGGTCAAAATGGAGTGTATTTCATAAGCAGCTGTCCTTAATTTGGATTTTGTGATATCCTAAAAGAAAATAAGGAGACCACCTTATGAAACACACTGGACCAGGCGGTATCCTTAAACTTTTTTTTTTAGGATAGTGGTTCTTGCGCTATCATAAAAGTGTTCCGCTATCCCTAAACTGTGTGGGGACCGTCTTATTAGCTGATAATAACCTCTACCTAATTAGGTGCATATAAGAGGGCATCGGCGGTCGATTCCGCTTGAGACTGGCCTGATCATCGGACAAGCAGCATGGAGAGGGTACTGTGAATCAGGCTATATGAATGGGTTGTACCTTCATCCAACCCCATTCCTCAGGTCACCTAGTTCTGATATAGGTTAGTGGGTGGCACTGTGCATCTCATGCTCCAGATGACATGTTCAACCTCTTTCCAAGAAATATCTTGTAAACATAATCATTCATAAGTAAGGTAAATCTTATGGGTAGTACTGTGGCTCCAGTGGGCTGTTTTCCTGGCGATCTGGCGATCTGGCGATCTGGCGACCTGGTACAATAATAAAAATGACCTGGCAACTTTTGGAAAAGTTTGACTATAGCAAAAATGGTTTAAAGAAGCGACTTTGTGACCCTTAATTTAGGCGACTTTACGACCTGAGGAGGAGGGGGGGGGCTCAGCACCCCCAGTACTACTTTTGAGGAGAGGGGGATAAGCATTAAATGCCACATACAAATGAATTGAAATGAGATACAACCTTATAACAGAGACTTTAAGCCACTACGTTATTTGAACGTAAATTCACTACGTTATATAACATTGAAATGTAAGGATTTATTTTGTTTTTTTACGTAGATCAACGTATTCCAACGTTTAAAACACATTTATATGAAGTGATTTTTGCAGGTTGATTTACGTAAGTGTATTACCACTGCTTAACATGATTTAACATGAGATGAATGTTAGGTCAATGTTATCGTGTGGGTTCGAATCCTGTAGACAGTAACTCGGTTCTGTTGTAGCACAAGGTCAGAGAAAGAAATACATTGAATATAAGGAATATATTGACCTGATAATAATGGAATTGGTGTCGATACAGTGAATATGTTAAAGCTATGAATACTTCTATAGAGACTGAACTCTTGGTTACTGGACTCGAACCAACATGTTATCAGAAATGAAATTTAACCAAAATTGAGATGAGATTAAGAAATCAGGTAACCAGTATGGCCAACAGGAACGACATTGCAGGAGTTTGAGATACTCTCGTTCCCAAATCCTTCCGAAGGAAGGCTCTGGTAACAGCCAAATGACCTTGAACTTGGGATTTTGCTGGGTCTTGGCCACCCCTGCTGATAGCCTAGAACCAGTGGACAGGAACAGCAAATGGAACTAGAAAGTCTGATGGTAAAATACAGTAAAACTACCATCATACATTCTGGTTCCTTTCAACTGGTTCCAGGCTACCAGCAGGGGTTGCCCAGACCCAGACAAATCCCAAGTTCAAGGTCATCTGGCTGAACATTACCAGAGCCTTCCTTCGGGCGGATTTGGGAACGACAGTAGAGTTTGTGATTGCATTGGTCTGGTCTATAGAGGGTCCTATTATACACCTTTTTTAAAACTTTTTTGACCAAATATCTCCGTTTCATTGAGCACTATATGTTTTTGATATGAAGGAAGTTCATTTATTTCATTTTAAACTCAAAGAATATTTAACAGTGAAAGTCTGATCTGAATTTAGAGGAATTAGTTCTTTTCGAGTATAGAGGACTCTTTTGCGTTTAAGCTATAGTAAGAAGTATGATAGGTTACTATTGGTATCATAAACATGTTAATGCCTTATTGGGAATGCAATTGGTAAGCTAGCAGTTGGACCAATAGATAACAACAATCATATAGACAAATACTAACGCCCATTGATACCGTCTATGTCGCATTTCACGAGTGGAGGGCTGGGGCCATATCCGACGAAGCCGCAGGCTGAGTGGGATGTGCCACAGCCCCTGCAAGTGAAATATGTCAGACAGGTAACTATGTAGTTGGCATTTGTGTTTATTTTTTCATTTGAAACCATTTAATGAAGGAAATACAAACTTTCCTTAGCCCATTGAATATGGCCACATTGTATTCAATGGGGGGCATTGAATACGGCTCTTCAGTGTTAAAGCATAGGAAATCTTGTATTTCAAAATGATTATGTGTAATACTACACGGCGACTTCATTCCACCATATCATATGGACTTGGGTGTGTCCACCATATCAACGTATAAGATAATTGCTGCCAGGATAGTAACGGCTTGGCAAGTGATGCTGTCCGTAACCTACTTGCATTATTATAATGATTATCCCATAACTAGGGCTAATTAGGAGAAATGGGGCACCTTATACATGATATGTAGAGGGCATCATCCTGAGTGTCATCTAGTGTGTATAAATATATATACATACATATATATACATATACATGCATATATATGCATACATATATATATATATATATATATATATATATATATATATATATATATATATACATAATTATATAAACATTGTATATATATATATATATATATATATATATATATATATATATATATATATATATAGGCTCACTCTCACCAAACCAGTGCAACTAAAAAAGTGACGTACATGATCGGCGGACGTACATGATCGGCGGACGTACATGATCGGTGACGTACATGATCGGTGACGTACATGATCGGTGACGTACATGATCGGTGATCTATTGACTGCCCTACCCTTTCTGAAGATGATAAAACATAAATAAACCTTACCAAGGTGTACATACGATGTGTCTCTTGAAATGTAATATGTTAGCAATGTATAGATGCGACTATTAAGGTCATTTTTCATGGCATTTTAATACTGATCATGTACGTCATGTGACGTACATGATCGGTGACGTACATGATCGGTGATTTATTGACTGCCCTACCCTTTATGAACATGATAAAACATGAATAAACCTTACCAACGTGTACATATGATGTGTGTATTGAAATGTTATGTGTTAGAAATGTATAGATGCGACTATTAAAATCATTTTACATGACATTTCGATCCCGATCATGTACGTCATGTGACGTACATGATCGGCCATTATTTATTGACTGTCTTAATTACCCTTTCTGACCATATATAAAACATAAATCAATCATAGCAAGGTGTACATATGTTGTAGGTCTAAATATGTATAATCATAGACATGTGAAGCAGTGGGTAATGAGGAAATGTTACATGACATTCCAAGCCGATCATGTACGTCATGTGACGTACATGATCGGTTACACATTGAGCCCCCCCCCTCCGGCCCCTATAAATATTTTGGGAGGTTTTTTTTTCTAATAAACTCCCCAAAGATACATTACAGCCTGTAGGTATGGTTGGGAGAGTTAAACATCGTAGTGCAGGGGGTAAAAGATGGGTTTTGTACTCTGCCGATCATGTACGTCCGCCGATCATGTACGTCCGCCGATCATGTACGTCACTTTTTTAGTTGCACTGATTTGGTGAGAGTGAGTCATATATAAATATATACATATATATGTATGCTCACCTAAACGGTTAAACGGTTATCCGAACCAACTGACCTGATTTGCGTTTCCGGAGTCTTTGAACTCGGACTTAGAACAAAGTGTTTCCATTAGTAATAAACTCTTTGCAACCTGTCACACAGTGTCCGAACCGACTTGACTTCTTCCTTTACGATATTTAGTATCAGAAGAAAGGGTCGGTTACATATATATATATATATATATATATATATATATATATATATATATATATATATATATATATATATATATATACATACATATATATTTCATATCCCATCTACTTTATTAAACCTTATTCCCTCTAATTCAGCTTAGTATTGAATTCATTATCAGTTTGTGATCAAGACTTTTTGAGTGCATACTATAATTCCCCCCTTGAAAATGCAGTGTTAAAGGCTAAATCTGTGCACATGGGACTCTCTGAATTGCCTCCTATTCAGCCTATTGCCCATCAGGCCCCATCGGGATATTTTATTGTGACCCACCCTCTAAATATGATACTCGAATAACGTTTGGAACGCATTTATTCAGAATTCAAAATATGGAAAAGAATCGGGCCCATGTCACTTTATTGTCGCTACATATAATAAACACCATTGGTGTCCATGAAGGGTGAATAAAATATAAAATATATACGGGACTAGTACAATAGGCTATGGGGGCCGCCATATTGGCTCAGAGCAATGCATTGTGGTTAGGCCCCTGACTTCAGAGCAGTGCATCATGGGATAATTTCTTATCAGCCCCTTTGTTCAAGGTGTGAGGAGAGGGGATTAGCCTGATAAGGAGATGGAGTTTAGCCCCCGACTACCTCAGGTACCAGGATGTGCTAGTCCCATATATAATGTAATCAGTTTTTTATGTTGTCATAGGAATATTCACGTAAATCCCAGCGGGCTATATGCGAACCAAACCTCTAGTGTGGGTTATACAACATTCACAAATCATGGGGCGGGTAATACGAGAATTTTTAAAACTAAATAATAGTACTAAAATCACAATTTTCAGACTCCGGGTGCGTGTTTTACGATTCTCCCAAAGTCGGGGTGAGGGTTATACGCGAGGTACGGGATTTGCCTGAGAATTTACGGTAGTGAACCACATAATTATGAGTTACTTCTAACGTTATGCCATAGTAATGAGCCTTTGAAACGTTATAAACTGTAATTTAACGTTTTCTGTTTACTGGGGAGTGAATGGGGCAGGGAGGACCAAGTTTGGCGTTGAGAATGATTAGCAAGGTAAGCAAGATACAAAGTTAATAGTCATATCGACTATACCCATAGTGATCGAACTGACTGGGTTAGACTTTTTTTTTAAAGATTTTTTATTAAGGTTACATCCAGTATAGTATGTTAAAACATACAACCAGAATCTAGGCTCGGTTATAACCGATTTGCAGCCTAGTCCTTCTTTTGTTATTTTCCCTATCTAACTGTTCTAATCACTATAGGTGTAACGGCAATTAGTGTAAGTACCTTATAAGTCACATACATTTTATACAGTCAATATATTATTATGTTCGACACAGTTGTCACGGGTGGGTGGGTGCGAAGGGGGGGGGGTGGTGGTGGGTCCTATTTTGGGAGGGGGGGTAGGGCTGGTTGAGAATGATTAGCAAGTTAAGCCTGATAATTGTGAACAATAGATAATATGGTTACCTCTTGAAGTCACTCGTTGGGTTATTTAGGTACTATGATAGATGTTATATATACATTTATAGGGTCCAAGGGTCATAGGGGTATGCAGGGTGATCCCCCTTACTCCCCTTTATTGAACACATACAGCTTTAGAAGGGGTTTATTTTTTTAAATTTAACTTTTTTGCTTTAGCCCGTTTTAAACCCGATTTTTAGAGTTTTACTACCGGTAATCCCCAATACTTATAATTCCTGTTTAACAGTAAGAACCAGAATGTAGCGAAGAAGAAAATAAAAAGAGAAAAAAGAGGAAGAGAATGTCGACATTCTTTGGCTAGACCCAGCCAGGAGGCTGGAAATTAACTTATTTTATTTCCCATTTGGCCGTGGGTGTGTCCAATAGACAGTGCTATACATCACGTGTCACGTGGTCTAAGATATACTACCTGAACACTCACCCGGTGTAGCTACGTATATATACAGCGACCATGCATGGACAGACATATAGGATATCAACAGCAGCTTAAGTAAGGCATACCGCAATATGGAGTAATATGACCTTGAGTATGATCAGGATGCTGGGAGGAGGAACTATTGTTACATACACATTGGCTGTATTGGTTATTACCCTGGCTAGGGTTGGACATGCTGGACTTCTGTTAGATTTCACCCAGGAGAACTACCCAGACCCCAGAGTTAACTTTACAGCCTGTAACAGACCCAGTCCTTCGTGGGTTTGTGACCCGGGGAAATATCTAACTACACAACAAGGTAAAGTGCGGCTAACTATTCAAGGGAAACATACCGCTTTAATGTCACATGTGCACAACGTTCTATATGTGGGTATGGTTCTTTAAAGATACATTACCAGCTACTTTTGGGTGATTTTTTATTTTCATTATGTTTCCATATACCAAGTGCCTGTAAGTCAAAATGAGGAATTTGTCTGTGATTTCTCTTTTAACCTGTAAATACAACCATAATAGCTTGCAAAATGTGTATCTGTGATCCACCACAAATGAAACCCAGCAAGAGGTGCATAATAAAAAAAAAAAAAAACATAATATGCTCTCATAGTGAATTCATAAGTCAACCAGAGAGCCTTCCATTTCATTTAGATTTTATGACTTTCCTATGATAAAGGGCCTGTCAATTGATAAGGAAATAACTAATGGAAGTCTACATTGGACTAATTTCATAACTTGATTTTGGGTCAATTGAGGTGGTAAAGTATCTTTAAGGGTGCTTTTGTCCTTTGGTTGCCATGATACATGAATGTAATCCTGGCAAGTATATTCTCCAGTGCTACATTCACGCATCGATCATATAGACCCTACATGGTATGCAGATCCAAGGGGTCAGCATGATGCATGAATGAAGCCCTAACTAGTAAAATATATGCATTAAACAGAAGTGAGTACTACTGCGAAGAAACCCCATGGAGAAGTGAAGTTCGATGAAAGGAAACAGGTCACCTCTTTTTTTCCTATCTACTAGAATGCACTATAAAGCATACATCCCACATGATACAAACATATCCCACATAAGACTGTCTGTATCTGTCTCTGTCCATCTCTGTCCATCTCTGTCTGACTCTGTTCGTCTCTGTATGTCTGTGTCTGTGTCTGTCTATCTGTGTCTGTCTGTGTCTGTGTCTGTCTGTGTCTGTGTCGTACTGTGTCTATCTGTGTCTGTCTGTGTCTGTCTGTCTCTGTCTGTCTGTCTTTGTCTAGCTGTGTCTATCTGTCCATCTCTGTCTGTCTCTGTCTGTATCTGTTTGTGCGGTCTGTCTTTGTCTGTCTCTGCCTGTGCCTATCTCTGTCGATCTCTGTCTGTCTGTCTCTGTCGGTAACTATCTCTGTCTGTCTCTGTCTATCTCTATCTATCTGTTTCTGCCCCTCTCTGTCTGTGTCTGTCTGTCTGTCTCTGTCCATCTTTGTCTGTCTCTGTCTCTATCTCTGTCCGTTTCTGTCTGTGTCTGTCTGTGTCTGTCTGTGTCTGTCCGTCTCTGTCTGTCTCTGTCTGTCTCTATCTCTGTCCGTCTGTGTCTGTCTGTGTCTGTCTGTGTCTGTCTGTGTCTGTCGGTCTGTCGGTCTGTCGGTCTGTCGGTCTGTCGGTCTGTCGGTCTGTCGGTCTGTTGGTCTCTTTCTGTGTCTGTCTATCTGTCTGTCTCTATCTGTATGTCTCTGTCTGTCTGTCTCTGTGTCTGTCTATCTGTCTGTGTCTATCTGTCCGTCTCTATCTGTATGTCTCTGTCTGTCTGTCATTGTGTCTGTCTATCTGTCTGTGTCTGTCTGTGTCTGTGTCTGTCTGTGTCTGTATCATATATATACAGTAGGTAAAGACATAGGTCTAGAGATTGCACTGTTCAGATCGATAAAAATCAAACCGGTTAGATATGGGATCCGGGGGCCAAAATCGGCCTGGGTTACGAAATTGGGACCTATTAGGACCTAAATTGTGTTGATAGCCTTGGCCTTGGCCTTAGCCTTGGCAATTATATTTCCACTTTCCACATAAACATTATTTACAAACATAAACCTATGGCATTGTCTATAGCACCTCTCTCCTTAACCTCTTCCCCTCTGCCTCTGTCCCTGGGCTCTGGTAACTGCCAAATGTTGGGATTTTGCTGGGTCTGGGCAACCCCTGCTGGTAGGCTGGAACCAGCGAACAGGAACAGGAAATGGAACCAGAAAGGCTGATGGTAAATCTACCTAAAACTACCATCATACATTCTGGTTCCATTTCCTGTTCCTGTTCGCTGGTTCCAGCCTACTAGCAGGGGTTGCCCGGACCCAGCAAAATCTAAAGTTCAAGCTCATTTGGCTGTCCCCAGAGCCTTCCTTCGGAAGGATTTGGGAACGAGAGTATTTTATTACCAGCTTACTGTCTGCTTCTGGCTTTTCTCTGTCTCACTGTCTTTTTCATAGTCACTCTTCTTGCTCTCTTTCTATTTCTCTTTCTCTCTCTCTCTCTCTCTCTCTGTCTCTGTCTCTGCCTCTTTCTCTCACTCTGTCTTTGAATTTCTCCTATTAATGCTTCTCTCACAGCTCTCCCCCCTCTCACTTACCCACTTACACACACATATCAGACAGTCTCTGTCCATCTCTGTCTGTATCTATCTGTCCATCTCTGTCTGTATCTATCTGTCCATCTCTGTCTGTGTCTGTCCGTCCCTGTCTGTCTGTCTGTCTCTGTCTATTTGCGTCTGTCTCTGTCCGTCTCTGGCATTCGCTGTCGTCCCTATCTGTCTCTGTGTAATAATCAATGTGTGAAGAATAGTGGGGGAAAAGGGGATCATGATTGATCATTATAAGTATAATTTTCATAACTGTCGTCATATCCTCCTTCTCGTACACAAACAAGTTCTATTTAGGCTTTATAGACCAGGGCCTCGATTCATAAGTTTATACTACTCTCTTACTTTTTCCGTCACAGTCGTAAGTAAAGCTACAACTTTTAGAAAAAACGATTGCAGACCCATTTCACAATAGATAGTTGTATTTAGATGAACTAGGGGTAGAAGTAAATGGAATTACGATTGGGAACATATTCAGTCATACAGCATGATAGAGATTGTATATCCCCCTGTCGTATAAAGTGAGAAATATAAATTTATTTGAATATTTATTTGAATATTGGGGTGTTTCCCGGAGATATGACGTCATATTGGGTGAGAGGTCAGGGGTTCCCACCAAGTCGTACAACTAATAATGGAATTATGGGATGTTTTTTGCATAATTAAAGCTGGTCAACCGGAACAGGAAAAAAATGCTACTAGATGGCAGGTCAGAAAGGTGTTTTTTTTCATGGCAGGTTATAATACTGCAGGAAAATGGGTCATGGCACCTTCTGTGCGATTTCTCATAATGACCACGGTTTTATTTCTATAATATTCACTATATAAAACATACATTTCCGTACTATTATGTCTTTATTTAGTGCACTACATTTTTCTCTTGCTTTTCTACTGTGTTTCCAATCTCTAGAGATTGAAATAGAGAAATATACATCGGCTGAGATGAGTTTTGACCCTGTCTCAGCCGTACATTGTGCAATGAGAAAAAACCTACATACGACCACCCTTTACCCATATATTGTATGACTTCCTGACACATAATATCCATACGATAGCTTTGTGAAATGCATCAGAAATCATATTACGACTGGGAAAGGAACATATCATTAGCTTGCACCTATGGAACAGTACTGAACATGTTAATTTGTACGAGAAACGGATTTGCTCATTCGTTACATGAATCGAGCCCCAGTGTCATTTGGCAATAGACATCCTATAATGGTATAGGAAAGTATGTTGATTGATTTAGTAGCAGCAGTCCGCGTGTTTCAAAACACCTTGCCAGAGGCAGGGGCCCATTTCTCAATGGGAAACGATAGCATAGTGTCCAAACGATCACTATATAGGGTAAATTGTCCAGTGTGAATAGTACAAGATTGAAACTTCTATGGAGGTGATATTGAAAGTGTATCAGAGTGATTGTGTTAGTAGAATAGGGACACTGGGGGCATTTCTCAAGTTTGAACGATATATTCAACCCTTACATAAAGCAGTGAACGATCCATGCAGCCCTTATATATAGCTGAATTGCCCAGGTGGATTGCACACCCAGAAAGCCCAGGACGAAAGCAAAATGGACGAAAGCTCTGGACGAAAGCTCTGGACGAAAGCAAGTATCTGGACGATTTACACTGTACAATTAGACCAGATTTTAATAATCTGCCCATGATGCAATTAGTCCAAGAGCTCAGCCACTTATATTTTTTGTTTTGGTGGCTGAAAGGTTTGACCAGGCATTCCTGTGTAGAATTTTATGCTGAATTAAAAAATGCAAGTCTTACAAAAATCCGTTGTGGCTTTCTATTGGAAAAATTTGGTCAAAGTCGGGAACCTTTGTTTTTCCCAGAGTTGGATTTTTCTCTTTTAGAAATGGAGTTATGCCTATATTTACGGAATAGAGATATCTATACCCATGTTATCAATGGCCAAGAATCAGCTTTTAACACTTTTATGTTCATCAGATCCATAGTACTGAAAATTCCAAGATGGCCGCCACAAACCATTGGTTTTGTACAAGCTTAGTCTACGATACTAATAGCAGGAGCTGTCAAGGATTCTAGGGACACTGACTGGGGGGAAAAAACTCTGAGATTTGGCAAACAGGTTAATTTATGAGCCCCCTTAATTAGCCTGGAAGCAGTGGCAAGACCAATTTTCACTGGCACCCCCGTCAATGCAAGATGACTGCCAACTGGGCTTTGACATTTTTAACATACGTAGGCAGGGAGGTACTCTATATCCTGCCACATGGTTGTGTTTACAAATGTGTTTATGTTTATAAATACCCCTATGCTCAAGTAGAACATAGAATTGCTAAAGGTAGTATTCCACTGACGGAATCGGCCGTCATTCTGTCCATCGGGCGAAATTCTCCCATAAGTTTAACATTACAGACTTTTATCGGATGACAGTATTATGGCCGACCGACCTTGGTGGAATACACGCTTAAGACTAAGTAAACACAATCTATACTCCGATTTAGGTCCCGATTTTGCATCTGAGGCTGATTTTGGCTCCCGATCTCATATCAAACCTGTTTGATTTTTTTTGTCTGATCTGCAAAACTGTAAACGGCCCATTTATGCATAATTCAAACAGGAAATGAATGGGTTAATCAGCCATGAATATTTCTGTAGGCCTTATTGTTTATACCCATAGGGAACTAGATAGACCTGTATGATCGGATCGTGAGAATTACCCCAAAAAACGGGTAGTGGAGTGTAAGCTATATATAGGGTGCAATTTTGCTGGACGATTCAGCCATGTATAAGCATAAGCGCTGCATGAATCGTTCACTGTTTTATTTAAGCAATGTTAAACAAGGTGAATCTTTCAAACTTGAGAAATGGGCCCCTGGGCTATGTATCTATAAAAGACGAGATCTTGAATTCCTGACTCAGAGTTCAACCTATTTTTATCTAACAACCCTAAATATAGGGAACAATGTGTGTAAAAATAGACATAGCTATAAGGGCCATTAGCCGATTTGGATGCATTATCGGCCAATAAACCCTCCACAAACAGGGCCAATGTAGTAATTTAAGCTGGGACTCCACTATGCGATTTTTGGGGGTAATTCTCATGAGCCGATCATATGAGAACCCCATAGCATTCCCTTCAACAAAGAATAACATGAGAAACCCAGTGTGATCAGGAGAATCTGAAGGTTTATATTTACATCTCACCATAGGTATAATACAGTTTGATCAGGTATAAACATAGGCCTAGAGATCGTACTGTTCAGACAAATAAAATGAGATCAGGAGCCAAAATCGGCCTGAGGTGCAAAATCGGGACCTAAATTGGGACCTAATCGTGTTATTTAGCCTTGGCAGGTTTATTTTCCACAAACATAAACCTATGGCATGGTCTATAGTGCCTCCCTGCTTGAGGTATATATACTTGTTATGTAATAAACCTGAGTCAGATTCGTGAGAATAGCCCCGATTTGGGAATAAAATCGGTTAGTGTATGTATCAGCCGTTAATGCATCTAAATCGGGGTATAGCCCTCACCTGCTCTATAAGGGACACACAATGACCAAACGAACATTACAATGCTTCACCTTAAATTCTTGCTATGTAAAATCAGGTGTTAATCATTCAAAGTGAAACCAGGTAGTGGTTGTTTCGCTTGTAAAATGGGACACTGTCACACCCTATTAATGTCATGGGCATTTAACTGTTGATTCATTTGATTATTATTATTATTATAATATACAGTTGTGGGATACTGCAACAATTTTATAATAGATATGTATACCCTCAGGATATTAAAACTATAAGATATCAATCAGAGTTCAGGTCTACTTTTTATCTGAAAATGTGTATCAGAAACAAATTAAAGTTTTGTTCAGGTATTTCTTTGGCGATGAATGGAGAAATCACCCCTTGTAACCTTTAAGACATTTGGTCATTAAGAAAATCGACCTACCAGATATATTACCTGAACACAACACTTTATAGGCATTCTCCACAATAATCTTCCTTGGTGCATAGGGTTCACAACAGGTATAATTCATTAAAGATGGGTTGTCACCTAAAATTCGTTAATATTCTATTGATGCTATAATACTATTGTACATCCCATGCTATAAATACTACCTTAAAAGGATGGGATATATCTAAATATATCAAATTAGCATGTTTAGTGCAATCATTTTTACTGTAGGTCGACACTAAAACTCCCCATGTGTTTATACTGCATGGCTCAGTGCATTCTCTATCAGATTAGTTCCACCTATACTCTCCTGGGGGAGTGCCTAGGTTAGTGAGATAAAGCAGGTACATTGTTATCAATCTCAAATTATGTATTAATAGACAAATATGTTGCACTGTTTATCAGCTAAAATGATAATGGAACCCATGGCATTGAAGTGATATCCATTTTGAAGAAAATGTTTGGGAAGTCTATTAGCTGATACACCATCTTTAAACCACTAGACTGGAAACATACATACTACTTGGACATAACAATTTATCTTTATTTTTCAAAGCTGACGAAATAGACCAGAACATAAATGGTCTTCCATTCATCGGTTCGGCAAAAGCCATTGTTGTTGCCGTCGTCCCCAGGATCGTCCTGCAGAATGGGTGGGTATAGGCTACACTGAAAAAGTAGACTTGTCTCCAGACTCGTCGAAGTGACTATCATAAAATAAATGAGTCAAAAGTTGTCTTACTTATCAGGTTACCATCCCACAAAAATAACCTAGAGCTGGCAAATGTCAGGTTTGGGGCTGGCACATGCCAAGTGGGTCTTCTATCTCCAGCTCGAAGACCCGCTTCCTTGTCACTTTTTTTTACTCTTGACAAGTTTTTTACTCGTTTATTTTATGACCGTCACTTGGAAGAGTCTAGACACAAGTTAACTTTTTGAGTGTACATATAGTTGGCTAAACAGAGATAAGAAACAGCGTCAAAAGGGAGTTCAGGTTGCCTCCAGAATGACTCCCCTGTTAAGGGTAGTCCAGGTCGCCTAAGGGAGCCTAGGTGATTCTCTGGCGAGTCACCTGGGGGAGCTCTCTGGGTCATATGACTTCCCCAGGTGACTTCCTTATGTCAGCCAGAGAGTCAACTAGGCTCCCTTGGGCGACCTGGACTCCCCTAAACAGGAGAGTCATTCTGGAGGCAACCTGGACTCCCCTTTGACGCTGTTTCTTCTCTCTGTGTCCATCCCTTGGTTTGGCGTCAAATAATATCCTTGTTTTTCCTTGCTTTTTTCCCTTTTTGAGGGCTAAATAGGTAGGAGAACCTAGACACTCGGCAAATTACATTCATGTTTTAGTAATTATGAAATCATCTACGCGAGAGTTGTGAATGTGCATGTTTTCTTTATCTCATCACATTTGCAGCACGATAAGCTTCAATTTGATATAAAATGTGCCCTTCCTTGTCCATCATTATCATGTTTTTCCATTAAAATGTTCAACAACAAAAAGAACGGTAATGAGAACAAGGATATTATCTGGAGTGGCCTTCGAGAGAGTATATTTAATGATTTAAACTCAGAATCTATTTCGTAAAAGTGGTCCAGGATGTTGACCGAGACCATACTTCCCCGTCTACCCATTTTATTTGCTCGTATACCTACCGTTTTCCTCAAATTTGATTTATTGGCCCATTATAGCTAACGGCTGGGATGCCCACTTTTATTCTCCCCATTGAAAATCAGTATGCATGCCCAGGGCCTGGGTCCCATTGGAGCCTCTCTCTGAGCTGTTACTGGCCATTGATAACATTTGAACATTCTCAATCCCATGAATACTATATTTTTACAGTCTTTAGATATGTTCTCATCCATTATAGACTACAGGCGCTGAGGCGGTGTCTCACAAAATCGGGCCTCCTCCCCCTCCTCCCCCTCCTCCCCCTCCTCCCCCTCCTCCTCCCCCCTCCTCCCCCTCCTCCCCCTCCTCCCCCTCCTCCCCCTCCTCCCCCTCCTCCCCCTCCTCCCCCTCCTCCCCCACCTCCCCCTCCTCCCCCTCCTCCCCCTCCTCCCCCTCCTCCCCCTCCTCCCCCTCCTCCCCCTCCTCCCCTTCTTCCCCCTCTTCCCTCCCCTCCCCCTCCTCCCCCTCCTCCCCTCCTCCCCCTCCTCCCCCTCCTCCCCCTCCTCCCCCTCCTCCCCCTCCTCCCCCTCCTCCCCCTCCTCCCCCTCCTCCCCCTCCTCCCCCTCCCCCCTCCTCCCCCTCCTCCCCCTCCTCCCCCTCCTCCCCCTCCTCCCCCCTCCCCCTCCCCCTCTCATTCTGGAGTCATTGACAGGGTGCACTCTTTGACTGGGTGCAATTAAGGGAGTGGTCATTATTTATCAAAGGGGGGGAGGGTTGGTGGTTTTCACATCAGAGAGGGGCGGTGGAGAAATTCTGATACCTCCCAGTGAGTGGGGGCAGAAAAATCACTGAGAGCTGGTATCACCCGCACCCGCACCCCCATCCCCTCATCATCAAGCCCTTATGTGGGTATTAGTACTCCTCAGTAGTAGACCTTGGTACTAGAGCGTATATTACCAATGGCAGTCAGTCATCAGACTTATATAAATGATTCCCTGTACATAAGAGGTGTCTATGCTCTATGTTATATCTGTTCTGTTATTAAGTATCAAATTCCCACATATCAAGCTTTAAATTTTCAAATATGATTCTATGCAATAGTCTACATCTTCTAAATGAGCCTTGAAATACCTATAGTCAATATCAAGGTAAATCTCAATCAATAGATGACTTGATGCGATACATATATCATACCGTTGCCTAGTAGAGTCCTCTAGTGGCAGAAATATGGTGATCAATATGATGACCATGGGTCATCTACATGGCATGACGACCCTAAAGTCGTCTGCAGTGACGATTTTCCCATTGGGATGCGTTTTCAGTGTACATGACGCGTACGTTAACATGATATGGAGACATGGTCTATATAACCTGGAGAAAACTGCATATTATTTTTATGAAATACAGCAGTGCCATTGATTTAAAGGGGGTCTGTCCTCACCAGAGCGCATCCATCTTGTGCCCTATGCTATGATTACCACACACTAGGACCCGCCCACAGGCTGTGTTATGCACCTCCCACCTACTAGCATCCTTACCATAACGACCCCAGAGCGGCCTTACACTACTACAATTGTAGTACCACAGTGTGTGTGTGGGGGGGGGGGGGGGGGGGAGGGGTGCATCCTGAGTACAGCTGTAGTAGTGGCACCAGTGTGTGGAGGGGAGGGGGTAATTATCAGCTTTCTGAGCAGGCTATAGCGGCTTAGGTTTGTCCTTCTCTCCTCACTCAAGATCTATGGGAGTGATCATTGTTGGGAGGTAAGGGGTCTGCCTCAATTATAATAACATAAGATAGAAAAATGTGTCCTCCCCAATGAAAGATGGATAAAAGAATGACCCCCCTCCCCCAGCAAATTTACATGCACAGCAGAGAATTGGGGAGCAAAATAGAGGGGGTGTCCGAATAATCAGCAGACAGAATGTATAAAGCCCCCCCCCACCCCTTTCCAAAGAATGACCTATCCCTGTGACCAAGAAGGTGCCACAAGAAGGGTGATTACTTAAGTGTGGTGCATGCCCCACGATGTACTTGGTACAGGTGCCACAAGACTGGTAGTCAGAGCAGGCAGCTAGTGGAGTTAAAATGCCAAATAGTATGGGCAGTACAGTGCAGTGACAGGCATAATAACATGCTTGAAGGGCAATCCATATATGCCCTTATAAGGTACATTGTACTGGATCAGGCAAAGGGGGAGGGGCAGAGGGAGGAGCACCTGGTCGTCACTGCAATGCCCTTTAGTCTTGGCCAGTGCTGCATTTCACTCCCTTCTGGCATGAGGTGGCCAGATATCACAAGTGCCCGATACTTAACCAATAACGTATGGCTAACAGGCTCACGAGAGGGTGTATCGTAGGATATCGGGCAAGAGGCGCGTAGCGCCGAGTGCCCGATATCCATACGATACACCCCGAGTGACCTGTTAGCCATACATTATTAGGTTTATTATACGATTATTCCATTCAAATGTGCTTATTTACCTTTAAAGCGTTCTAATTTCGCCATTTTGAAGGATATATACGCAGAATGTATCGAGCAAGGAGGGTGCCATGTTGGTTTTGACATCCCACCAACCTGCTCGCTGATTGGTGGAGTTAAAACGGGACAGCCAATGAGAGGACGCGATACAAAAAGGCTTTGGCACCTGAGCGCGGGGGGGCATTCGTTAGATAGACTGGAACCTAACCAGCGTTTCCCCTGCCTTGTACCATATCCGCTGTGGCCGAGCGGTTAGAGCCTCTGGCTCACACGCAAGGGGTCCCCGGTTCAAACCTGAGGGAGGACGGGTGGAAACGTAGCAATTTTCAAGTGCCCTATATGTATGTGAAAAAAGACACCTAGAATTATTTTAACGACTAGTTAGGTAAAGTCCAACTACTACCATTATAGTAAAAAAAAAATTATAAAATTTTTTTGATTTTAGGAGAAATTACATCAAAAAGAGTGTTTTCTTCCATAACTCGCTAAATAATGCCCCTACAGGGCTGAAACTCCGTCTGTAGACTCCTTGTTTTGTACCCTACTACACCAAGTACCCCCACTGCGTGGTACGTAGAGCGTGCGACTTCAAGTCTTGGGGTAGCGTGTTCGAATCACCATGAAACATCGGATTTTATGGGTGAATAAACTTCGGAATTGCTCAGGACCACCGGAAATGGCATGATATCCACCGGAAGGGTGCCGATATCACTAGATATCAGCACGGGGATATCACAGAAAAAGCATGATGGGTGGCCCGATTGTATAATGAGTTGAGTTTGAGTTTAGATTTTTATTTGGCACTAATAAATCGTATACAATACAGACGTTTTTCATATTATGCCAATTAATGCTTATGTTCGAGAATTTACGTCACTAGACCACTAGTTGATTGAAAGAAGTTCTTTCGATTATGCGTTCAGTTCAGGTATTTGTCCCTCAGTCATGATATGTGACTGGTTTTACTACATATGATTATATTACAATACGCTCGAGGGCTCTCAGGTCTGTGGGTTGCAGACATGACACAAACTCCTTAACACCCAGGCTGTGTTGTTGGGCTGACGTCAGACGGTCCCACAATCTGGAGCCTCTGTACTCCGGGCTGTTGACGTAGCTCGTTTTGTGCGGACGTTGTAGCTTGAACTTCAACTTGTTGTTGCCGCGCAGTACACGCGCGGGTTGATGCAGGTTGTGTTCACATTTTGACCTGTGGAACATCAATACTAGTAACTTCTGAGTTGGAGCATATCCAGGGCCGAGTCCTGATGCAGATCTGCTACGTTTGCGTCTCGCGCGTCGTGGATGTTGTTGGTGATTCGCAAACAGTCGTTCTGGATAAATAATGTATATTAATTCTGTATAATAATACACTCTAGTGTGGCGGTGGTGAAAATATGAAGCAAACACAGGTTCCAAATTCATCTGAATGCAACAGGCTTGTTAATTCAGGGTTTATTCGAACAGGTAATGATATCACCAAAGGTACGAAATATTTCTAAGCACGAACAAGGCCAAGCAAAATAGGAAGTTTCAGCATAGGTTGGTTCAAAGTATGTAACAAAAGGGTGTAGGGGCCTAAATAGTGGGAACAGGGTCTGAGATCATCCTAGGACGAACCCCCGTACACTGAAAATCCATAGGTTGAAAGGGTTAGTCAGTACCGACTAACCTAGGTTGGTCATATAAGTGTTAGTCACAATGGCAACGTTATATTCAAAAATGACAAAGGGGTCAGTCAGTAGTGGCTAACCTAGGTCCATCATTGGTGTGTTGTATTTGCATACTACTAGTTGGGGCCACCTGTGATGACCACTCGGTGGCTCCCCCTGGAACTAAAAAGACTAAGGTGGGTTGGTCAGTGGTGACCAACCTGACAATAATAACTAATCTAGGTTGGTGGTGTAGGGAGCCAAAAAATGACTAACTAGGTTAGGCACTAGTGACTGAGAGATTGGTCGTATGGGGAGCCTAGGAATATCAGTGTAGGTAGCCTAGTGTGGCTCCTCATATACAGGTGTTGCATACAGTGCCACCGGATTTCCAGCGGCGGTAGGACGAAGCAGACAAATGCTGCCACCTGTCGTAGTATGGTCATCTGTGGGTGTCACGTCTTTCCCGCGTGCAAATGAACTGGAAATACACCTGGATATTAGTGTCCCTACACCATGTAGTGTAGGGGTAACACACGTAGGAATTTCCCTCTTGCTTAATTAACACCTACCAAAAATATTTATTCTCCCTTTTATATCCCTAGCTCTCTGGCAACAAGTGCCCTGGATATCCAGGCCTTCACAGACTATCAGTACCAGAATGTGTGGGGAGAATACGCCACAACTACCCTGGCCATGGTCTACCATGTTTCAAGCAATGAGGTAAGGAAGTGGTTTTAAAGTGGCATGATCCATATTTCAATTTCTGCTTAAATATGTTAAACTGGCATTACAATATCATATTTGGAAGATGGAGTACAATAAAATGATAAATGATGGACAATAAGAGGTAACTAAAAGGGTCCTATGAACACAGGTTTAGCCCTTAACAGTGTACTTTCGATGTGTCTACTCTAAAGTCTTAAACTGAGCAAAACATTTATAATTAGGTGAAAATCAAAGCTTAATTCTGGGGAATAATGTTTGATTAGATAGGTAGGATATTGTGTATGGCCATATTGAACAATTAGGTTAATTTTTTGGAAAATTAATATTTGATCTCTAATCATCGGACTATCCCACTTTAACAACAAAGGGGTCGTTGGATTTAAAGGGGGGACCAACATATTTGACCCCATTTTTTGTGAAAAAGCCCGTGAGCTACTCTAGCTCAAAGGTGTAAGCCACGCTCAATTCAGCCGGGGGGGAGGGGGATTTGAGGTGGGGGGGGGGGGGGCAGGCCAAGAACAAATGTCAACCTGCTCATGCAAAATTTCATCCGTCCCCTCCTATTGTTAAAAGATCACCACCCGCTAATTGTACAATTGCATCTTACCCAAAAGTATGACATCATGCCCATTTTTGGGGTTGATTATTCATTTAAAGTGTATTCAGGTGGAAAGGTACAAACATGAATTTATATATATTGAATTTACTTCGAGAATATGGCATGCACTTAGAACCACTTTTATAAACGTCATTATGAACTCTCTGTCTCTGAACATGGTACAGTGAAATCTCGTTATAAGGAGGATGGTTATAAGGAGCAGACGGTTATAAGGAGCACATTTGCTTTGCCAAAACCTGTTCTATACTTTTCTATAGTAAAAAAACACCATTAGAACGAGCATTTCTAGCCAAAAATCGTTTATAAAGAGCAAATATTTTCAAGATACAGTAAAATTCCCCACCCATAGGTCTTCTTGAGACGGCAGGAGGGGTTGTGTGAGTCTAGGGAAGGTTCAAAGCGAATTCCCCACCCATAGGGCTTCTTGAGACGGCAGGGGGGGGGGGCGGGGTGTGAGTCTAGGGCAGGTGTCACAGCGACTCCCCTGTGATATGGACAGCATACAGGGGTGTGAGTACGGACCTGTGAGGGGGGGGGGGGGGGCTTTGTCAGGACTTCTCCAGTGATATGGCTGGCCTACAAGGGACTTTTTTCCCCTTTAAACAAGTGGTTTGTCTGCCAGTCGAGTTTGACAATCTTATTTTCTTGAAATAAGATAATTATTTTTGGCCCTTAATTTTAGCGACTTTCCGACCTGAGAGGGACCCCTCTACACTCCCACAAGGGGAGATATGCAAGGGGATTGGGGGGGGGGGGGGTTGTCATGACCAAAATCGGTTACAAGGAAGGTTGGTTACAACGAGCAAATTTCCCTTGCCAAAAGGTGCTCCTTATAACGAGATTTTACTGTATTACGTTGTACTAAGTTTAAAGACACTTAGGCCACTCAAAAAAAGTGGTTTCTCATCACCATGGTCTGAAAAAGGTGACGAGGGAGGCTTTTTTTTCCTTTTTTTTTTATACTAGCGGGCTAAAATGTATGGGATGATATACGTTTTTCATGCGCACAATTCACATTTTAAATAGTTAATAATATATGGATCTTTAAAAGAAGGGAAAATCTAAGTTATTTCTATCCTACTGCATTACTGGCAGTATTAGCTTTAATTTGATACCAAATATCCCAATATTTGTCCATTTTTATCATATTTTTCATAAAAAATTAGCAAAAAGAAAAATAAAGCCCAAAAGCTGATATTTATGAAGAGTGACCTTAGAGTGTTCCTTTAAGGCATTTTAAATTTGCTTAAATGCAAACATTGATGCAGTGTGTTCTCTGATGGTTCTAGGTGTGGACCCCCTCGTCCTCCAGTCTCGTGCCTGCCCTCTGTATCTGCCAAATAAGATATGAAACCCAGCAGTACCTAGCCATGGGGGACATGAAGACTGTCATCGATGTTTATATGCAGAAATTCATGTAAGTGTCAAATATCATCAGAATTGATTTTTAAATGATCACATACTCCCTGATGGTTCGTCTTTATACCTTAACTCAAAGCACTAACCCCATTTGTCCGCATGATGGATGAAATCAAATGTTGGCAATGGCTAGCATATAATTGACTAATTCAGGGCCAGTTAATCAACTCTTTAAAGCTTGACCGTCATGGTTTTAGTGAGGCCAAAAGTACTTTCGAATATAGTTCAGTTTTAACTCACAAGAGGGCTCTTAAGAGCTGGGAGCATATGACTCCCCCAGGTGACTCCCTTAAAGTGACATGGTCCGATGATTAAGGGTCAAAAATCTATTTTGTTAAAAATGGACCAGAATGTTCCCTATGGCCATACTTCATGTGCTAGCTACTTTATTTAATCCCATTCCCTAGGATTCAGCTTAGAAGGTGAATAACTATCAGATTATGGCTCAATTTACTAATTTTGGAGTGCACGCTATAATTCCCCCATTGAAAATACACTGTAAAATGCTATCTGAACCTGTAATTGGGCTCTTATTGCCCATAGATGACATTTTATCGGGCCCTATCCTCCAAATATGATATTGTATTAACATTTGAAACACATTTAAGCAGGATTTGAAATATGAAAAACATCGGACCATGTCACTTTAAGTCAGTCAGGTAGTCACCTAGCCCAGTGGCAAACTTCAGTTGATTCAATGTTGATTCAATGTGTGGAGCGACATGATATCAACAGTTGATACAGGGTTCTCATTTGGTTGATATTGATGAGGTCATCAACGTTGATCATTGATCAGTGATTCAACATTGATATGGCCATTGTCAATCAACAACAAATAAACATAATAATTGATGATTTACATTTATTTAATATTGACTGCTGAAGCATAATTTGAGATTAAGTATAATTGTCATGCTTTCATATTCTTTGCAATATATATATTTTCATTACAACATCCCCCTCCCCCCATTTCTCCAAGATTAAATGCTAATTCTAGCACCATCCAGGGTAGGGGTACATGCATGACCTCTAATGATCCCACTGAGAGGCGTTTATATCCATTTCCAACTGACCTGGTCAGGACTGAGGCTTTATCTATTATTCTTACCAACATGAAGGGTGTCTTACTGAAACCATGCATGTATTCTTGTCATTTGATTCCAAATGTCAACCAAATGCACACACCATAGATGTCAATAAATATGAATGATATTTCGATCAATTGTATACATTGATGAGAAAATAAGAGCTTACGATTAGGGAAAATAGATGTAGCATGTAGATAGAAATTCTAATTAAGGAGTAGGTTGTGGAGGCACCTAGTGGGAAAGGTGGGAAACGCATGGTTGATTCAAGGTTGATATCCAAACATTGCATCAATGTTGAAACAGGTGCTGGTTGACAACATTTAAATAATAACATTGCATCAATGTTGAAAACTGGTTGATCAACCCTGTAACCCTATATCAACCAGTTGTCTACGTTGAATCAATGTTTTGTGCCCACTGGGAGGCTCCCTTATGCGACCTGGACGCCCCTCAAGAGGGGAGTCATTCTGGAGGCCCTTTGGACTCCCTTTGGACGCTGTTTCTTCTCTCTGTGTTAAAACATTTCATTGTGTTGCAGTGGTGTTCTATCCTCGACCACACCATGTATAACTCCTAATAACAATCTCCCATTCAGGGTAAGTATCACTGCATAAATCATCCAATTTAAACTACTTTTAGCTAATATCAAAGTTGAGTAATGGCCTTTTTGAAGCAAAATTGAGCAACTTTACCTACTTTTTGAATTAAAGTTGCCCGAAGTTGCCTCAAGCTGCTTAAAGAAGGTCATTAAGCAACTTTAATTTTTACTTAAAGTTGCTTGAATCGGATGGCTCATGCAGTGTATTACACTTAGACAAGATTCTATGAGTTTAGGTGTGTTGAATATCTGTCATCGTTAGAAAAAAGGATATTTTACAATCATGATTACCATTGTCATTTAACTAATACTTTTTACGATTCAAAATATTAAAATTACGATAGGGGAAGACTAGAATAGCTTTCTCTATGTGGAATACAGCTTTATTTCATGTGGAGAAACAAAGTTCTTATGCTTAAGTACTAGAATGGTCGTTCTCCACACCCTCGTGGAGAAACTGATCCTCCATGGGGTGTTTCTCGATGATGATGTCACTAAAATAGCTATGAAACCAATATTTAAATGTTGTTTTTAAATATAATTTATCAGAAATTACACGACATAGACTTAGTAAACTTGCTAGGGCATTCATGCAATAATCTACCAGTGTTGAAGGTTTTACAAGATATCATGATCCAGACGGAATTGATCCCTGGTGCCCATGTGTTTTACTTGGGCCAGCTGGGCTTGCCCATATCTGGGTTATGGTCATTTTTGTCCAGGGCTACCAGTGGGAGCCCAGATGGGTCAGCCCAGGAAAACATTATGATTATTTCAAAACATGCTGACATCTGATTTTAGTAGTATAGTATGTATCGGAACGGGACTATAGTTAAGTACTGTTTATTACTCAATCGACATGCAGCCAATCAGAGGCCTCCATTTGGTCACGTGACCCGTTGCCATGGTAACGTGACCTACTTAGGGCTCTCAGCCAATCAGAAGCCAGCATTCTGGGTGACCTACTGACCTACTTAGAAGCTCTCAGCCAATCAGAGGCCGGCATTCTGGTAACCATGGTAACGTGACCTACTTACGTCACGTGACCTACTTAGGCTCAGCCAATCAGAAGCCGGCATTCTGGTAACTAGGGTAACGTGACCTACTTAGGGTTTGTTTGTAAACAACACCACGTGGCTTTCTTGTTTGTAAACAACACCACGTGACACGTGACTGTTTGTAAACAAACAAACAAAAAAAAGTTATGTAACTTATATATAGAAATAAAAACACAACAAGATAATTTCTTTTCTTTTCATTTTATTCTTTATTTTTTCATTTTCAATCAGAAAAAACACACAAGTTTATGCTTTTTTAGCTTGCTTCTTCGATTTGCAGCAACTCAACAGGCCGCAAAGTCTCACGCCGCCGTCACTCGCACCACCACACCCCGGACGACTTTTCTCCAATAGACATTGCACGACTTTGGATAAATCCAACACCATTTCGGCAAGGCAGAGAATCTTTGCCTCCATGAAACGGCCGCCATCGCAACAACCCGTCACAACAGCATCATCGATAGCTTCTGACTCACGACCCGGTCGCTCAGCTTTGGGATTTTGCTCATGCGCATGACGCACTTCTTGGGGTTTCTTGTTCGACATGCTTCAATTAGGAAATGAACGCAATGAGGTCCACAGGTGTCAGCAGAAGTGTCTTGTAGTTGAATGCGGTTTCTTTGCCACTTGAACGGAGCAGAGCGTTCCACGAAAGACAAGAACTCCGCACTCAGCGGCGGTAAGCCGAAGGAATCAAAGTAGTACACTTCACCCGTGCTCGACACGTAAAACGCCACCCAATGCTGACCTGGTAAATGTTGCGGATCTGTGTTGCTCACGAAACAAGTGTCTTTGATAGGGTGCTTCGGAATAGTGTCACAAGAGAAAACGCCCAGGAAACGATGTTTTGTGTGAACGTTTTCCTTCAACACTCTGCTTATTTCAAGCGTGTTCATACGATACGCCAAGTACCGCCGTCTTGTCTTCAGTTCATGTGGTAGTCGGTGACGGGGTGTCGATCTCGGGTCAGCTCGACGACGTTGTCGTACACCAAGTAGAGTAGCACCGTTGTTGTCGCTTGTAGCGCCGAGCGGAAACTGACTTCCACCCTCAGCTGACCCGCTCTTATAAGGTTCACGCGACACCCGTCGTGCGATCTGTCTGGGGTTAAGTCGAGGGGGAACACCGTGTAACCGTTCAGGAATTGTTCGTATGAAATACCGCAGGAGCGCGCGCCCTCGTACATCCCCGTTTCCGTGTGTAGCGCCAAGTACTCTCTCACGGCCGCTTTGGTCTTAAAGTCGGGCACGTAGGCGTCGTTCGGCACTTTCTGATCGTTCACTATCACTTGAAGCGAGCTGATGTCGTAATGCTTCATCTCGAACGGGTTCTTGGTGTAGCTACCGTTGAAGGCGTCGTGGTCAAGGAAGCAAATCATCATCGACTTGGGAAGCTGGCCTGTGTTGGAGTGCGTGTAGCTGTGATCTCTGTTACCTTGAGGGATGGCGTAGGTCGTCACCTCCACTCTGTTCACCGGGTAGTCGAAGGGCCCGTGTTCTATCACCGCTCTCTCGTGCGTTTCCGCTACAGCGTCCGCCACCAGCACGCGTCGCACGTAGAGCTTTGCTTTGTAGATCTTCAAGCTGTAGCCTCCGTCAGCGGCGCACATCAGATAGAAAGAGGGCGCCGCTTGTTTCAGAGTGAGATTGATTTCTGTCTCTCCAACGATGAGCTTCGGTTGATGAGCCAGGTCAAAGTGCAGTCGCGCCATCAGCGAAAAGCGCTTGTTGGAGATTAGCTTCTTGCGCGCTTTGTACCCCGCATTCGCGTCAGTCAACGTGTCAAACTGACCGGGCGTATCTTCATGCCACCCCTGGGCGCTCATGACGCCGTCCTTCACGTCTTTGTTGTAGTTGAGTAACCCTTCCAAGTAAGCTCGGTAAGGGTAGGTCTCGGTGTTGCCAGAAACTTTGAAACCGCCGATGGAGACTTGGACGTCTTTGAAGAGCGAGTGAGCCAAGTTGTTCACCGGAGCTACCGCGTCGGTGTCCTCGATCGCCGCTCCGTCCTTTAGCACTTGACATTCCAGATGAAGGTAATTCTCGTTCAGGTCTGTGTACTCTTGCGACTTGTTGATGGTGAAATTTATGTTACCTCCATCCTCTAAAGAGTTTTTTGTTTCTATCCCCAGGAAAGACGACTTTAAGATAGTAGTCTGAGTCGGCGCTACGGTGTGCAGGTCGAGCTCAGAGAGCGCGCACTCGTTACTGCTCTCGTGTACGTAAGCCATTGTGTTCTCTCTTCATGCGGCCGACAGACTGACGCCGGCCGCCTCCAGTCTTTTTATTTATACCTGAACGCCTAGGCGCTTACCGGTCGAATACATCCCCTCTACGTCTCTTGCAAGAGCCACCGCCCGTCTGAGGAGAATGCCGGCGACGTTTCGACCCTTTCTTAGACGCGACAGGCGTCTTTCCTCCCGAGAACGCCGTACTCGCCAGTCTCTTCAGAGCGCCTGCGCCTCGGTCTTTCACGCTGCTCTTTAAAGTCCGACCCGCCAGCACATCTTTAGCTACGCCCACACCGGCGCGGAGCAGCGTTTTTCCCACCGACTTCAATAGCGGGGTAGCCGAGCGCATCAGACCTAACAGAGCGCCGCCTAAACCGTGCCCGCTCTGGAAAGAGCGCCCGCTGTACACGTTGACGCCGTTGCCCAGCTGCGCGTTGTAGTAATCGCTGTACCCTCTGCCGACGGTGCGCCTGGGTGGAAAGTACGGAACGCGTTGACGCATCATTTTTCTCTCTTTCAGCGCTCAATAGGTCTCAGATGAAGTGTCACGGTCACCTCGCCTCTACCGAATGGGATGGAATGACCGGATCGGTCTCTTAAATAGATGCCGACCTCGGTAAACCTCTTGGATTTCAAGGGGAAATAATCCAAATGGGGAAAACTGATAGCTTGCACGCCACCTCGACGCTTTCCGCCTCTGTCCACCGCCACGCAGCGCAACAGCGGCACTTGCATGTCGCCCACACGTCTCTCCTGGATCATGTCGGTGTATATGTACACAGAGTGCACGTCCCCGTAAACATCCATCGAGTAGGCGCCGGTAGTCGGCGACGCGAAACACGTCTTCTCTCCGAAGCCTAGAACGCATGCGAGATGCTGACTCAGCAGGACAGCACAGTGTCTCGGCGGTTTGATGGTGACGCGTTTCGTCTTGGCGTCGTACGATAAGATCCGCATCGGTTTGAGCAAGAAGCTGTCGCCCTCTAGTCTGTCATCTCGCAACGTCTCACTCAAGCGCTCGATTAGGGTGTGGTTGCTTCCGGTGAAAATAGGAGGTATCTCGAATATGTTTGGCATGAAACTGCGCACTCCCATGTCCTTCTCCATCTTTTCGATCATCTGTCTTGCTTGATGGCTGATCGTCTTCTTCTTCACCGCCGGGGACAAGAACTGCTTGTATACGGCATTCGTCTGTCTCAAGTCGACCTCTCTCTTGAACCTTTTTGTTTCCGGTTTCAATTGCTGCTCTTCCGACGTGTCTGATATCTCTTCCACCGTTACATAGCTCGCTTCCTTCCAGTTCAGCGGGAATTTTGAGCTGAACGTTAGCTTGCTCAGACCGTTCGCGTTTTTCATTCTCTTCCAGTCTACCTGTGGTTTTTTTCCTTCGGAGAATTTAGTTTCTTTTAAAACCTGGATCGCCTCCTCTAGCGAACCTTTGGTGCGCAGAGGAACAACGATGATCAAGTCGTCGTCGTGCACGTTAGTCCATTCTGTAGGGAGGATGATCTCAGTCAGAGCCGCTTCGTACGCTTCGGGCAGAAGGAGCGGCGAGTCGAAGTGAGTTCGGAAAGACGTCAAGCTGTTGTCAGGATAATACTCCATAGAGCTGTTGCTAGGTAGAGTGATGTTCATTTTTTTTTTTTTTTTTTTTTCTACGTTATTTTTTTGACGGGGATCCACTCGTTGAACTTGTCGTCGTAACCTAACCAACGTACGAAAGCTAACTCTTTACCGTCGACGGTCTTGCGGCGCAACACCTTGTCTATCAGGTAGTTGTTGTCGTAACGACTCTTGTACACCTTCTGAACCTCTTCCGGGTAGAAGACGCCTTTTATCTCCTCGCCCTTGTCGTCTTTCAGCTCGAACCCTCTGCTTCCCAACGTCTTAGCAACGTCGACCACTTCCTCGCGCCAGTTTCCCTCGTACCCTTTGTCGAAGGCGCCTTTAGTTCTCAACATCCTCACTCTGTCACCCGGAGCGATGACGTCGACGGCGGACGTCTTTGTTTTTTTCTTCTTTTTCCATATTTCGTCGATTTGTTTGTTAGTTGGGAGATCTTGTCGGTAGAAAACTGTTTCGCTGTTTTCCGAGCTGACTTGAGCCGGCGCCATTTTCAACGTCTTGTGGTGAGTGCGATTGTAAGAAGACACTACATGGTGCAGTACGTCTACGTAGCGATACGTGCGCTTGTGTGTGAAATAACGCCACAGCTTCTCCTTCAGACTGCGGTTCAAGCGC
Organism: Harmothoe impar; assembly: GCA_947462335.1. Taxonomy (NCBI): domain Eukaryota; kingdom Metazoa; phylum Annelida; class Polychaeta; order Phyllodocida; family Polynoidae; genus Harmothoe; species Harmothoe impar. The sequence goes on along the minus strand of OX381712.1, from coordinate 68,132,960 downwards.
TCCACTAGACTAGCTTTGATGTCGTCGTTCTCGCCAGTGAAGAACTCTATGCCCTCGCTCTTCAAGTGATCTTGAAAGATCTTGTTCAAAAACTCTTTCCCCTTGTCTGTCTGAACAGTGCGCGGTCGTCTCTCGCCAGTGCCTGTCATCTCTCGGAAGGCCTCGGTGACATCAGCGCCGCTCTTGGATTTAATGGGAACGGCCCACGCGTACCTAGAGAAAACGTCGATCGCCGTCACCACGTACCGGAAGCGGTCGTTGTGAGACGCCAAAGCTTGCATGTCCATCAGATCTATCTGCCACTGCTGATCGATTGCGCCGGTTATAGTCTTGTTCCTTGCGAATTTTCTCCGAATGGGTTTATGTTTAGTGTAGGCGTCCAGCGACACTAAAGCATCTCGGATGACGGCCGGGTTCAGGTGGCGAAAATGATGTTTCTGGAGTTTAGTCACGCTAGTGAAACTGGAGGGCGCTTTGACGTCGGTATATCTAGCTACTACGCGCTTCTTTTCTTTTTCCTTCTTGGTCAGTCTCTTCACTGGTTTGCCCATGGTGGGCTTGTTGAGGGCGTGAACGACGAGCTCGCCGCTAGGCGGTTGCGCCCTTTCCTTTTCTTACGCGGCACGCTCCTATAGGAAGTCGGAGTTTGGAAAAGTTCACGGTCGTCCTCCTCGTCTTCAGAGGATTGATCGTCCACCACCTGGAGAGAAGAGTCTGCTGCTGCTACTGCTGCTGCTGCTGCTGCTGCTTCTCCTTCTTCCGAGTCGAAGCTCGGTCGTTTCCGACCTCTGTCAGCAAGCCGTGTGTCCAAACTTTGGCCAGGTCCGCTCGCTTTATACAGATGGTTTCCGATCAAGGAGTCTGTGGGAACTGCTTCGCGCAGCGCTTTCGTGAACGGCGAGTAGCCCGCCGGTCTGGGCGCCGTCTTCCTGAACCTGGCGGCGTCGTTCAGTAAGTCCACTATGTTGATGCGACGCTCAGGTGGTATTCTCCGACCCGACATCTCGCGCACCGCACCGTCCTCGTTCCACTTGATCACACCGGATTTCTCCAATTGTTTGTACAGCGCCACGGTCCGAGTGCGATTCCTCTTGGGAACTTGGTTCACCAACCGCTCGAGTAGGGACGCGCTGGCCTCTTCAGCAGACTGACGGAGGTGAGCCGGGGGCGAAGAAGAGTAGGACGAAGAGATGTTGCTGTTGTGGGGATTCGCGAGAAAAAATTGCAATCTATTCAACAACCTTCGGTATTTCAACATTTTCTCGCGCGATTCCAAAGTGGGGTCGTTCAACACTAAATCCAAGTCCCTGTAGATAAACTGTAGCACCTGGTGCAAGGCCGCGTCGGGATGAAGGGACTGTTCTGCCTGCTTGTGGTAATAGGCCATGTCGGCAGGTAGGCGGGCGGCGGTGGCAGGAGCGGAACTCTCGTTCTTTTCAGTGCGCTCATCAGGAAGAGGAGGAAGGTTTGGAGCAGTAGAAGTACTAGCAGCAGCGACTGCAGTAGTAGCAGCGCTAGTAGTAGCAGCAGCAGCGGGCACATGATGAAGTAGACCTGCTCGTGATGATTTGTAGAGCGTCTCAGGATCCACGAGCGCTAAACGTTTGTAGTGTTGTTGCTGCTCTGAGTCCGTCATGGGGACGACGGTGGCAATGACGCTGGTGGTGGCGGTAGTGGTGGTGGTGGTGGTGGTGGTGGTGCTGTCGGCGAGTAGGTGTCGAATGAGGTGTCTCATATACGGAGAATGCTCTTTATAAGCGGTAAGGCCATCCCTATGAGAGCCGGAATGAGGAAACCTCCCTCTTGTACCAAGACGCGTCTCTTTTTTTTGATGGGCGTAGATTTTTTGCCGACCTCCCTCAACACGTCAGCCGATTCTCGAAGCTTGTCCAGTTGTTTGTCGCTGAGCGGGATGTTCCCTACCAGTAAATTGTGACAGATCTCACTTAACGCTGCGATCAGATCGTCGCTTCCAGAGTCTATTAGATGCGAGCAGTCCTTTGGCGAGCACTTAGCTAAGTGCTTGAGAGTACCAAAGTGTCTTTCGAGTAGATGAGAAGACATTTTTTTTTGCTACTGCTTTCTCTTGTTCTTTTTTTTGTCTAGCGGTACGAACACTAGCTGAGAGTGTATGGACGTCAAAGAGGAGCGTATTCTCAGATCGTCAGGTGTTGACTGCTTGAAGTCCAGAAGGAGGTATGAGTGAGGTCGCTTGAGTTCATGGGTAAATATACTAGAGAGGGCCGCCGCGTTGGACGGAAACACCTGGCGAGACAGACTAGCTATTTGCCCCATGTCGCGCGGGTTCTTGAAAACGATCATGTAGTGAGCGTTCAGACTCATAGTTCGAAAGTCGGGTGATTTCTGGAATAGGTTCTGAGTGATGTATATGACGCTCACGTTCCAGTGATGCGAGTATTTAGTAAAGATGTCGGCTACCACTTGCTGATTGGAACTGCTCATCAGATCGTCCAATATCAGTAGAGTGTGGGGTCGTAAAGCGTCTTCTGCTACTTCCACGTCTCCCGCTATAGACTCTTTGCTAGGAAGACCTTCTCTGAATTCCACACCGTACTGATTTTGCATTTTTTCAAACAGAGGTTGCCACTCGCCGTAATGGTAAAAAGTCTTTTCCACCGGCGGCGTGACCAAATTGTTCACGTCGCTCAGAAATTGATCCACCAAGCGCGATTTTCCACAACCCGACGGACCGCTAATGATACAACTAAAGGGTCCTTGTAGTCGAGCGTCGAAATGAATTTCTGTGAAGAGTTTGCTTTTACTACTGGACATTTTTTTTTGTTTTTTTTTCAGGACGCGTCAGAGAGCGGTTGTGTGTCTGACTGTCTGCTGTGTTTCTCACTCGAACGGTCGGTAGTGAATGGTTGTGGAGAAAAGTCAGCCGACCTTTTTATTGATACCGGCCGGTGTCACAGTAGCGGCGGCAGAAGTGACTTTTTTTTGCGATAAAATTCTATTTTCACTCAATAGTCATAAATGTTTGTATTAGACTCCAGAGAAGTCTGATACAAATATATATTTTTTTAAAAAAAGAAGAAGAGGAGGAGGAGGAAGAGGAGGAGGAGGAGGAGGAGGAGGAGGAGGAGGAGATTAATTTTTTTTTTTTTTTGTTTTTTTTTTTTTTTTTTGATCATTTAGGCAAAGCTCGTCGCTTTGCCGTTTTTTTTTCTATTTCTGTGTTGTGACACGATCGTCTCGAAAAAGCAATAAGGCGTGTGAGCGCGGCGGTGACAAATACATATTGGAGCGTATGGTTTAAAATAGTGCGTCCCTATCTTCTTCAATTCGGCTGCGTTGCAATATGCGGGATAACAAGTGACGACGTCGAAACGTTTAGAGACCGTGTTCACGTCGGCCACAACGCGCGCCCACCGAGTGGGAGCTGCAGTCGCTCCCAAGAAACCGATCGGCTTGTCGAATCGTTTCATAGCACTTATTCTCACTTTATAAGAGGAGGCAGGGTGAGGAGAGTAGCGGCGCTCTTTCTTTTCATGAAACGCCCAACGAGTGGGGGCGCTGAGAGCAGCTGTTATGCAATAGTAGAGTAAATGCTGTTCTGAGAAGACGGCTCTCGGCCATGTCGCTACGTTTTCCTTTTCCGCTCTTGTATAACGACGATGGCGCTCAGCTTTGCATTTCTCGAGAATTCGGTACGCCTCAAGAGAAGCGTGAACCTCAACTACGTGACGCTCTCTCCTTTGAGATAAAAAAATAGCCGGGCAGTTGAGGAGAGCGCTTTGTTCGCGCGACCGTCTTTTAGAAACTCGCGCCCTCTGCAGCGCCATATTTCTTTCCTCCGAAACAAAAAAGACTGAGTGAAAATAAAAATTTAAGAAAACAAAAAGCTCAAAGAAAAAAAATAAGCAATAAGCAGACTCAGCTCGAAATTCCCTGCTGGCGTGATGGCGGTGACTGCAGGCGGTGGCGGCGGTCGGCTGGCCGGCGGTGGCGGTGTCGGCGGCGATGGTAGAAGGGTGTGTGGAAAGAGAGACGCATCTCAGTCTTTTATAGGAGCGGCGAGTCTGACATTTTCAGCTGTCGCATGCTGACCTGCTGCTATCATAAGAGAAACAAAAGCCCTAATCACACTTTTCAGCTGGATCCTTCCACCCCGCCAGACATGGATCCCAGATGGGAAGGCGGTTTAAAATTAAATCCGTGTACCGACTGTCATACAATAGGGTAATTAGTTGAACGCGTGTTACCTGTATAAAGGATTAACGGGTCATGGGCTCAGCGTGTGTATAGAAAAACAACTACAGGTAGCGTGAACAAAGCGACCCCCTCCCTTTCTGTCACTCTGTCTGTGACTAGAGGGTGCGCGTGTGGTAAGCGGCTTATATCTAAAGAAAAAAACAAATCACCCTCGCCTGTCATCAGCAGACAGCCGGCTGGCGGCTGGAAAATGCGATTAGAGGGATGATGAGCCACGTAGTAAGCGACTTAAGGCTGATCTAAAGACCTTCCGTGAAGGGGCAGCTGGCCGGTGGCTTGAAAAAAGGCGGGGCGTAAGGGTATATAAGGGGAGTGAAACCACATTCAGCATCGTCATCATCGTTCACGCTACTACTACTACTACTACTACTACTACTACTACTACCACCACCAGCACCGCGCCTCAATTTGCAGATCCTCGTGATGGAAAGTTGCTACCGTGACATGAAGCGGAATGACGAAGCGGCGCGCGAATGTGAAGCTGATGCTGTAGCCTCTGCTACTGCTGCTGCTAGTGCTGCTCAGCGTGCTACTGCTGCATTTACTGCGGCTGTTAGTGACGCGGGTCGTGATGACGTTGTTGTTGTTGCCGCTGCGGCTGTGACTGCTGCTGTTGCTGCCGCCGATGCAGCTACTCATGCCATCGATGCCGACGCTGCTGCTGCTGATGCTGTTGCGGCTGCCGATGACGCCGCTGATAACGCTACTAGTGCCCGCTCTGCCGCCCTTGCTACTGTCGCTGCTGCTGTTGTTGCTAATGCTCACGCTACTGCTGCTGCCGCTGCTGCTACTGCTGCTACCGCTGCTGCCGAGGCTGCTGCCGCTGCTGCCGATGCTGCTGCCGATGCTGCCGATGCTGCTGCCGATGCTGATGTTAGCAGTCGCGTCGACAAAGAATCGTCATTTGTCACTCTTAAAGCCGCTCCAGTGGAACGCGCGACGGGTAGTAGGGCTACCAACGCGACGGCCGGATGGTGCAAATGGTGTCGTCGCTTCTGCTCGTGCGCTTGCTTTTCTTCCGGTCCTACCTGCTGCTGCTACGGTATGATAGTGTTATAGTGTTTGAATGAGAACGCGCGTAGTTACACATAGACGCTGTTACAGATGTGCTTTTTTATTCGAAAATATAATTTTAACATAAGATGGAACTTGTTGTGTTTTTTTCTATATATACGTTGTTTGTTTACAAACAGTCACGTGTCACGTGGTGTTGTTTACAAACAAGAGAGCCACGTGGTGTTGTTTACAAACAAACCCTAAGTAGGTCACGTTACCCTAGTTACCAGAATGCCGGCTTCTGATTGGCTGAGCCTAAGTAGGTCACGTGACGTAAGTAGGTCACGTTACCATAGTTACCAGAATGCCAGCCTCTCATTGGCTGAGAGCTTCTAAGTAGGTCAGTAGGTCACCCAGAATGCTGGCTTCTGATTGGCTGAGAGCCCTAAGTAGGTCACGTTACCATGGCAACGGGTCACGTGACCAAATGGAGGCCTCTGATTGGCTGCATGTCGATTGAGTAATAAACAGTACTTAACTATAGTCCCGTTCCGATACATACTATACTACTGATTTTCCTCCAGAAATCACCATTTCTTGTACATTTTCATAGTTGATATTTAAACTGAGCTCCCACTTATAGCCCTGGACAAAAATTGCAATAACCCAGATATGAGGGCAAATCAGCTTGCCCAATAAAAACATATATATGGGGCCCGCCAAGCAATGTTGGCTGGAGAGTGTGCTCTCATTTCAGATGTCTTTTGTCTTATTTTCAGATTGACTCCAGTGGGACATGCACCTGGTCTAGAGAGGTAAAACATTTTCTCCCAGTACTGATCAGTAAAACCATAATATATGAATTAGATTGACTTCTTCCCGGTACTGCTTATTTTAACACACGGAGAATTCAGAGTAAGTGGGAAAAAAAATCCTAAGAAAATAATTTTTCAAAACCCGGTTTCACCGAAAATGTGCGTTTTAGCGTTGGGGGAAAAAAGGTTGAGTTCTACGTGTAGTAGCGGAGGCAACACACCCCATCCGTCCTCATCGGGATTACAGGAGGCTAGGACAAAACTCACCAATAACTCCATTGGTACCATGTTATAATGTCAAATTTGAGAAGACCTTAGCAGGATTTATGTAAGACATGCCCTAGGCTGCATAGAAACAAGTTCTAACGCTTTCCCAGTGGTAAAGGGAAAACTGGGCGTTTATTGTTAATATTGGGGGATTTTGTGAGGGAGATTAAACCGATTTGCACCCCCAGAGGGGGAACTCAACAAATTTGAAAGCCCAAATTTGAAAGCCTCTTGAATTGGAGAAAAACGTCACCCGCTTTATAACGCTGCGGCTAGTATGCAGCCAGTGCAGCTTAATTATGAATAGGATTGGCCAAGAGTCGAGGATGGCTTATACGCAGGTTTTTAGATGTATACTGCACTAAAGTTGTTATAGTCAAATCACCAGTGCGGCTTATAAGATTGGGTATAGAGTCTGGATGCGGCTTATATAAGTTAGGTTTCTGCGCGAGAATTTACAGTAATGTAAAATCTAACCTGTACAGGGATTAACATGATGCCATTGTTCTACCAACGGCTGTGTCTCACCACTTTGGGCCAATGTGAATGTCCTTGACCAGGTGCCATCTTTGAGCAGGTGCCATCTTTGACCGGCCACCATACAAAAAACAAAATTTAAACAAAAAAGATTTCTTCTTTGATATGTGAGGGATAAAATTAAGAAAATGGTGGTGATTATATCTCTATAGATATTTTCACCTGCACTAAAATCATTTTTTGTCAGGAGATCAAAGATGGCTCCTGGTCAAAGACGTCACCAGGTCAAAGATGGCACCCGGTCAGAGACAAAAACATTGGCCCAAGGTCGTGAGACACAGCCCTATGTTGACTTGACTTTCCCTTGTACAGATCATCATCTCCAGCCTGGAGCCTGCAAATGGTCTCCAAGAAGGGGGGACAGAGGTCATCATAAAGGGACAGAACCTGAACCTAACACAAGGGGGTGTGCTCATTGGTACCCTCAACTGTACACTGCTAACACGGTGAGATCTTTACCACTAGGTATCATTTTTTGGTGAATATTCCGAAGGTGTCAAAATAAGTTCAAAATAATGAGGACTTATGTATGCAAGTTTTTTATGTTCTCGTCTGCCGGTTCCCTCGGACAGCCCTTAACTAACCTCTACAACTTCAATATGTAATTATTATTGGCTAAATTAGAGATGATCAATGCACCAATGCAGCACAGGCAAGCTACTCATCTAGCAAACCAATCTTCACTGGGGGCCTCAATGTTTCACACACTACTGTATAGAGAATAGAACACGATCTTCTTCATGTCGAGACATGTTAGCCTATAATGCACGATGGTGTTGAGCCTTCATAAGGCTCGGGACTAGAGTCTGTTATAGGTCTAAAGAGCATCGAGATGTGAAGAAGGAGTTTTCTTTTGTCTTTATAAAACTACATTATCCTTGCATTTGAGTTTGTTTAAATTTTACCTGGGTTTGTTCACGTTTTCTGGCGGTTTATTAACTAAATATGGCTGCATTCAAATGGCAATCGCTGCACAGTGAAATGTACAACATCACATACTTATGCAGCCTAATTGCCTGTCTGAGACTGGTGCCGTGCCCATGTGTGCACTGTTAGTGTTACTCTATAACAAACGGCACGGGAACTCTCTAGAGCTATAACGCACAGCCTATCGTTTCATAAACATAGATAGATACCTTTTTGGGGGAGCCCTCTCCAAAGGATTTATTGTTCGTCCATACTGAATAAACCTCATGTGGTTGCATGCAAACGCAAGTTGAACCGTTTACCTTTTAACCCTTTGTGGGCGAGCATCAACTATATAGTTGATGCCATAGATAGGTGAGTATCAACTATAGTTGATGTCATGATAGGGTGATAATCGACTATAGTTCATGTGATTCAGCAATGCCTCGTGCTTAGAGAAAGGTCCTGTTAAATTGATTGATAAATTATGGCTGTGTCTCATGAGTCTGAACCAATGTGAATGACTTAGACTGGGTGCCATCTCTGATTGGGTGGCAACTTTGACCGGCTTGATAGAAAACCGTGTATAAACTGTTTTCTATCAAGCCAGTCAGAGACGGCACCCAGTCAGAGACGGCACCCAGTCAAAGATGGCACCCAGTCGAACATGGCACCCAGTCAGAGACGTTCACATTGGCCCAAACTCATGAGACACGGCCCTATAATACTGATTGTATAACATTTCAGTGGGTTGATCTCGAAGTGAAGCCCAAAGAGCCCACAAGCTCTCTGCACGATTCTCTCTGTCAAACCCAACTTATATTCAACAATGTCATGCAACCAAAACAATTAACTTGGAAAATCTTGAGGTGTGGAAGACCAAAACTACGGAGGCCCTAAGGAGACATGCTTTTTTGGAAACCCAGAAAGTTGCCAAAACTTAATAAAAGTTGCACAAACTATGTAAAGGTGTCCAAACAAAATAAAAGTTGCGCAAACAAAATAAAAGTTTCTTTTGTTTGCGCACGTTTTTCTTTTGTTTGCGCACATTTTTCTTTTGTTTGCGCAACTTTCTGGGTTAAAAAAATAAGAAAAACAATTAAAGGCATGTCCCTTTAGGGGTCCCGTAAAAATAGATCTCTGTATCTCTGGGAAGACCTTTATGTTTCTGTCCTTAGGGAGTGGTCATTTTTTAACAACAGGGGGGGGGTTGGTGGATTTGGGGGGGGGGACCAAAAAAATTTGGACCCCTTGAAGGGGGGGGACCAAAAAATTTGGACCCCTCTTGAGGGGGGACCAAAAAAATTACATCCTTTTTTAGCGAAAAAGCCCGCGCGTTACTATAGCTCAAAGGGGTCGGCCGCGCTCATTTTCAACCTGCCTAGGGGGGGGGACCGAAAAATTTGTGACCCCTTCCGTGGGGGGGGACCAAAGAAATTTCAACCCGCTCGCGCGAAAATCCACCAACCCCCCCCTGTTGTTAAAAAATGACCACTCCCTTAACTTCTCATTACCTTTTATTTCAGCACCCCCACTGAGGTGTCATGCAATACCTCTGCCCTTCTGAACGCGGCCTACGTCAACCTGCCTCAGCCAGTGTTTCTACTGCTGTCAGGTCAGGTGCAGTACAACACAGGGCGGCGCTTTATCTACACCAAACCCCCCGTCCCCACACTCATTGATGTGCAGCCTCGCACCACCACTTTAAGGCAAGTACCATCACTATAAGGCAAGTACAACCACTTTAAGGCAAGTACCAGAACTATTAGGCAAGTAGACCATTATAAGGCAAGTACCACCACCATTAGGCAAGTAGACCATTATAAGGCAAGTACCACCAACATTAGGCAAGTACCACCACTATAAGGCAAATACCATCACTATAAGGCACGTTCCGCCACTATAAGGCAAGGTATGTCGCTATAAGGCAAGCACCATCACTATAAGGCAAGTAGACCATTATAAGACAAATTACACCATCACCACTATAAGGCAAGTAGCACCACTATAAGGCAAGTACAGCTAATATAAGGCAAGTACCACCACTATAAGGCAAGTACCATTATCATTAGGCAGGTAAAGACATTTACAAAAGGTAAAAGCACAGACAGACAAGTACAGGTTTTACCAGCAACCAGCCAACTAAAGCACTACCAAAGCTTTTGCCTGGATATGATCACCTGAGAACTTCATTGGGGAGTCCAATCACCGATTCTGAATCATCACGATTGCCTTGCAACAGACAGGGTTGACACATTCCTATAAAGGGTCTCTACAATGGATGGTTAAAATGCTGGCAAATTAGTTTCTGTGCAACAGCATAGCCTAATGTGTTTTGAATGCTGTTTACAGTGGAGGTCTGCAGTTAACAGTGAGCGGTACCAACCTGAATCTGGTCTCTGCTGCCAACATGAGCACAATACTCAGGGGCACCCAGACTGGCAGGCAAATTAATTATACTACAGTAAGTCTGTCTATGTCTCTGTCTCTAGCTCTGTATGTCCCTGCATGTCTAACTCATATCTACAGTGGCCATCAAGGGTCACTCAAAAACCCTTTTTTTTTGCTGTCAACATCGAAAATTGGTGCTGTCAACTGTCAGCCGACAAGGGTCACCCCCAATTTTTCATGTTGACAGCAAAAAAATAAATAAACGATGGAGAAATGTGAAAAACTTTCTTTTCCATTTTCTTGGTGACCCTCCTCAGCCACCGTACATATGAACAAATTACTGGAGGGGACCCGCTATTGGAGATGAATGCAGTACACCATCGGGAGCGTGTATATGATTCAATGGGCCATACTATAGTAGTATGCTACACACTGGTGTGAGTAGGGTATACTACAGGCCCCCATCCTCTTAGGGAGTGGTCATTTTTTAACAACAGGGGGGGGTTGGTGGATTTGGGGGGGGGACCAAAAAAATTTGGACCCCTTGAAGGGGGGGACCAAAAAAATTTGGACCCCTTCTGAGGGGGGGACCAAAAAATTCTGACCCGCTCGCGCAAAAATCCACCGACCCCCCCTGTTGTTAAAAAATGACCACTCCCTTATTATGGCAAATTTAAACAAAAATAAATCAAAAACAGTTTAAATAAATTGAAAAAACTGCAGAGGAGCCCCTAGCATGGCATACAATGTGTCAGATGCAAATCCACAGGTGTTTTTTTTTATCATCTCACCAATGCCTTTTTCTTAGGAAGATGATACATCTCTGTGTTTTCTGTTTCCATTTAGGAATGTCAAGTGAGAGACTCCACGTTAATGCTCTGCCCAACCCCAGCATTAGACATAGCCGGTGTCCGTTCTACAATCAGCAGACGCCATGTCAGGAGTCGTCACAGAGCTGCACGTGCAGTAGGGGATAACGTTAATGCCAGTATTCCTGTGGATGATGCAGATGCCAGCGTCCCAGTGGAAGATGTAGAAATGAGCGTGACATTCATTATCAATGGTGAGAACTCGCCACTACCGGACGGCCAGCCAGCCAGTATAGCGCCATATGCAGACCCTGTGTTATACCCATTTGAAGATGATCATGGGCATAGCGACAAAGAGTTCATCTCTGTTTGGCCAGAGAATCAGAGAACAGTGAATATTGAGGTAAGCTTAAGGTTTCTTCTATATTAACCGTTTAGAGATGGAATGATACCTCATAGTTCATATTTGTCAGTATACATCTCGACTCCCTGTAACTCTAAAATGCACTCTGGTCCAAGGGGGGGAAAACGCTGCAGCAAGGTCACCTTGTGGTGGAATCAGGAACTAAAGGGCACAAGTATTGGTCCCCAGCTCAGCATGCTTCAGGGAATTCCAGATTACTGTAATCAGGCCTGGAAATTCCGGGACTTTTCCCACTACAGGTATAAAAGCCCATAGGGGAGATTTCACCAGTGAGGGAAGATTTCCCCTTGGTGGTGCGGGCCGATAAGGGCTGCTGGGAGAGATAAGGGCTGCCGCCGGCCCGCACCACCAAGGGGGATTCTCCCGGTGCTGTCTCTTATCCAGGTGGGGTGGTGAGGGAGGGGTGAAGGGGGGAGAGAGTCCACATATAAATATACCTTATTTCGGCTTTATTCTGTCATTTAAATCATTATATTTCACGAAATACAAAACCGTCATTCAAGCCCATTCACATGTACATAGATAACCACATTATCTACATGCACATAGGTTAATCATTTTCAGCAAATAATGTTTAGATATTAGCAAATTGGATATTCTGGTTGAACCTAACATTACATGGCTATTGACCCGAAATCAAGGGAAGAAACCCCCTCACCCTATTTTCTCCCGGCATAGTATGAAATGTAGGATTTCCCCAACCTGGTAATGTTACAGCATGTGGCTAACCATCAATGTTACCTCAACATTAAATATACTCTCCTCTTCGCATCTGAAACATTATTGAGGATTGCCGATGCATGAGACAGTAGGATTGACCCTGTTCAGTTGACAATGTGCTTTTTCTGAAATCTGGAAATTAGCTAACTTTAAGCAGTTGATACACAGTGTTGTGTTGAGGTCTATTGGAGACCCTGTGTTTGTGGTTAAAATAGATGTTGAACAACTACTAATTTGGAAAAGCGATTAGTCAAAGTCTATAGATTGTAGTATAGGTGTTTCCCCTAGTACCCACTCAGGGTCTCCACTGTGCCCTTTTTTTCCCATGCTCTAATTGATATTGATGACATTTGCCTGTAGTTCCTGATTCCACTACCAGGTGTCCTTGTTGCAGCATTCCCCCCCCCCCCCCCCTTCTCTGGTCCCGAGCCTGATAAGGGCTCAACACCATCGTGCTTTATAGAGCAACTAGAGAGTCTCGACCTGAACAACATTGTTTTCTATTCTCTAAATAACTTGTAATAAAGCTGCAAATCAACATTAATTTTTCACTGCCAACCACTGTAAGGTACTGCCAGTGCAAATATCCTGTTACACTGCATTTATATTGTCAGGAATTCGTTTTTATTGCATTTAGGGTACAGGGTTGCTTCTAGTACTGAAGAACCACACATGATAATGTAAAGAATTTTTTCTTAAAGTAAGGGTTCTCTTCCAGTCGATGTCCCTTATCATAATTTCTTTTACTATTTTTTCTCTGTTAAATCACAAGGGAAGTTATTGTAAAAACTCAAAATGCATTAAAATTTAGCTGGACAAGATAATTATGTTTAATCATGAAAGAGGGGATGATAATTCAAGAAAACTCCTCCTGCCTTCCCCTTCTATAGCCCAATTGGCACAGAACATTGAACCAACATTGATAAATGGTTGTCAATGTTGATGCAATGTAGAATCAACATTGACTCAACGTTGAATGGAATTCTGTGCCCACTGGGAGGGTTGCTACTCATGTTAACAATTATTACTTCTATAAATGCCTCAGCATTCTAATGATACATAATGAAGAACAACTTCAACATCTTTTATTGTATTTTCACCTGTCCCACCAGGGTACAGGGCTGCTGCCAGTGCTGAAGAACCACACATTGAGAATACAGGTAGGGGTCGGGTTTGGTGCCGTGCAGGAGATGGCCTCAAACCTGCTCGTCTGTCGGCCTCCAATTTACCAACCAGGAGGGGCATTTGGAGCGGATCCAGATATCACGGTGAGTGAGCAGTAAAAACAAAATCAACTATTAACTAAGTGCATACCAAACTGAGATTTTCAGTATTTCGACATACCCTAAAATCTTGCGTATAAGCCTAACTCGCATATAAGCCGCACCCCGACCTTGGGCCGATCCTATAAGCCGCATTGGCATCTGATTATGGTGACTTTTGTACTGAATTATAGGAGCAAAAACTCGTGTATAAACCGCGCCCTGACCATGAGCTAATCCTATAAGCTGTATTGCCAATCTGACTGGTTTAACAGTACTATTGAAGTTCCCCTATGCCATGATCAGAGCCAGTTAATATTTAAGTGGCATTCCTCCTCTTGTAGGTACATGTGGGCAACAGCTGTTTGATATTGGGTATCGGAAGTGTAACTCAGATACAATCTCAATAGTACAATGTACTACACATATGTGGGATGCAACCACACTTGTTTGATGAAGAAGATTTATATACATAACCACCACGATCTGTGCCAGTATATATTTAAGTGACATTAATATAAGTTTTGTTTTTCCTCTTGTAGGTACATGTGGGCAACCTGCATTTTAATATTGGGAGCCTGAAGTGTTACAACTTGAAATAGCTCAATAAATCAATGCAATATATGTGATGCATTCACATTTTGATGACGAGGATTTATAAATATATATATATATATACATATATATATATATATATATATATATATATATATATATATATATATATATATATATATATATATATATATATCCATGATCTGTGCCAGTATGTATATTTAAACCCCCAGCATGCCTATATATAGGGCTTAGTACCTCTCCCGGCTCCACTGCGACTGTCGCTGGAGGGGTACTGAGATCTTTAAGTGACATTTATTAATACAATCTTTGTTCCTCCTCTTGTAGGTTCACGTGGGCAACTTGCAGTTTAAGATTGGTAGCCTGAAGTACTATGATACTGTCTGGAAATATCATGTAACCCGGTCGGCAATGCTGAGCGGAGGCTTCATAGTCATCATTATTATCCTGGCTATCACAGCTTACTGCTGCGGATTAGACATGAGCAGCAAACAAGGCCACTCTTCAAGATCTGCCTACAAAAGTTGACCTCCAACTGTTTTCAGACTTTGAATCTACCTTAAAGGATGACTAGCACGGATGCATGCCCGGGAAAGCTCTCCTAAAACGTTAACAGCGCAATCTTAAGACAGAATTAAGATGGTCTTAATTATCTTAAAATAAGTCTTGATCTTATCTTAACCTATCTTAATCCTATCTTAAACTACACAGTCCATTGTAGGATAGGCTAGTCGACTAGTATGTTGACAGTACGCAACTGAAGTTTGAGTTTTCAATTCTCATTCTTCTTTCGACTTTGAAATTTGCATTGTTTTTGGTTTCATATAGTGCTAAATGGCAGCAGTCACACTTGAATTGACAGTTGACATGTGACGGTAGATGGATGAAGTTGAATTTCAAGTCAAGTTGTTTTTGGCAAGTTGAAGTAAATTTTCAATTTTCACTAGGATATTTGACCGTCCTGGGCCACTGTACCCATAGGGCTTACTCGCCAAGTCTGTTACTATGCATTTTGAGTAGAATATTGTTAATATATCATTTATCATAATCATAGCCAATGATGATAGACAATGGACATGATTGGAATAGCTTGGAGAGTAATATTGTGTAGTTAAACATGCTGAATCAATTGTAAGATGACATTTCTAAGAGTAACACGGCCAAAAATAACTCTCTCATTTCAAGAAAATAAGATAAATAAACTCTTGAGAAATTAAAAATGATTTTCTTAAAACTAGACATTTGTCAGCCAGGCGAGTTTATTTATCATATTTTCTTGAAATGAGATAACTATTTTTAGCTGTGCAATCATCAGATATACTCCCTGTAGACTAGACCATCAGCCGTTAGAAACTTGGCAATTTACGATGTAAAGAAAAAGATGCCATCTTGTTGAGTCTAGTCACAGCATGAATATTGGTATTTAAGTAAACCTTTTATTGCTTGAAGTCACTTTTTAATCAGCTCTAAATTCAATAAATGTCATGTTAACGTCACACTGCGCCGCTCCACATATTACTTTAGACTCATAGGTATATGTGTCACTGCTGTGGGGCATGATGGTCGCGTACAGATTTACGCAAATCACTACGCAGTCTACGCTCTCCAGCAGATGTTATCACCTGGGTGCCTATCTGAGGCTCTGCTTGGAGATTGATAAAAGTAGTCCCGGCTCCCACCCACAATGCCCACACAGCAGCGACACGTAACACAACGGCTTTACGACCATTACGTAAGCGATGCAGCGTGATGATAACGTCACAAAATGTTTAAAATAACATTGAAGTGGCTTTAAGTAGCATTCACTGGAATTAGATGTGACTCTAATAACTTATTAAATGCTACCATTTATGCAGTGAGGTGTAATAGCTAATGATTGGTGGTTATCCATGGTACACACTGTTTTAATTGCCCCAAGTGGATAACCATAATATAACTGTTAATATACACTTTCTGTGATACATTCTTTATTATCAGTTTCTTGCAATTGATTCCATTACTTCATGTAGCATCTAATCTAGCTGCAGGTGGACTTTGTACTATATGACACAACAAACTGTGAGATATATCTCTGAGGGCAGTCGACGCATCATTTTACCCGAAATTTCTTTTTATTACGATTGTTACCAATAAAATATGCTTTATCATGAACTTGAACTTACTTGAAAAATGACATTTCATGCATATACTACGGTCTTTGTGAAAACATGCAGGACAGTGGCAATGTCCTCCTAAAATGCCACCGGTCCAGCAGATTAACTAAGTGTAGCAGGACCGAATGTCCAGTCAAATGTAGGGCTTTTTTGAACTAAAATAATTTAGTTGCTCTCTATATTGGCCTTTTGAAACACCTATATATTGGTCTAACCTTTTTACAAATGGTTCAGTCTTAATCATCAGTTATAAACATCAATATAGGGCCAAATAAAAACAAAAGGTGTGTTTCAAGTTACCCGACCCTAGCAAAACAGGGCTGAACCTAGAAATTTTAATCCAATTTTGAAAAAAGAAAAAGTTTTAAGTGATTTTAGGTCTATTTCAGGGTCAATTTGATAGTCTATGAGTGAACACTGCAGTCAGCGGAAACTTTTATCAAATTTTGAAAAAATATTCATGTTTTAGATAATTCTGGGCCTTTTTCAGGGTTAATTTGATAGTCTACGAGTCGACACCAATGTCGGCGAGGTGGCGCTAAAATATTTTTGGGTACTTTTCAGTCCAAAGTAAAAAAATATATATTAAAAAAAATCCGACATACCCTACCTAGAATTTTAGACTATGTAACCTGAAACACACTTTTTATTCTTTTTGGCCTACATGCATCAAATCAGCAGCAGGTCAAAGTGTCCGACAGCAACGGTGTCAAGCAAGCAAAGTGCTGGTAACCAAGCAGCAGGCTACCCTAGTTACCACAGTTCCAACATAAGTCACCAGGGGGAGGTGCAGTGCTAGCCCTAAAACAAGTGATACATACATCACATAATTATTACTATTGAGGTATACACACTTCCAGAAGCATAATAAGGGAGTTCTACCCCGTATGGTCCATACCTACGGTCTATACATATATAGGACGTGTAAAAATTAGGAATGAACAGATTTTGGTTTTGATTTTCTGCTGTGCTGTCCTGTTACATCAACACGACACCAGGGGGAGATGCCGACAGGCACGCCAACTGGAAATGGTACTAGGAAGTGCCCATTTTTTAATTTAGGAGGTTTAGTGTTTATATAGGGCAGAAAAGGTCACCCCCTCAACAAATTACATTTATTTTGCCCTCCTCCATCAGGGAAATAGGTTGTACTCGTACAAGAATATTGGCATAGTTCCTCAGTCCACCACACCGTGTCCTGGTAGAGTCAGTGGTCTGTTAACTTCTGTTCACCAATGCTTGAAACAAAAGTATTTGTTTCTGCCTATAACACATGTTCTTGGAAACATTGCATTATTTAGGCCACTCAAAAAAAAAAGTGGTTTCTCATCACCAATGTCTGAAAAATTTGACAAGGGAGGTTTTTTGTTTTTTTGTACTCGCCAGGCTAATATGTGTGGGATGATATACGTTTTTCATGACCAAAATCCACATTTTAGTAGTTAAGTCTTTATGGACCTTTAAAAGTAGGGAAGATGTAAGTTATTTTTATCCTACTGCATTACTGACAATATTAGCTTTAATTTGATACCAAATTTCCAAATATTTGTCCTTTTTTTTTTCATATTTTTCATTAAAAAAAAAAAAAAAATTCCCTCAAAAGCTAATTTTTATGATGCGCACGGTGATGAGAAACCATTTTACTTTTTTGAGTGGCCTTATATGGACAATAACACAACAAAAAAAAGATGATATCATTCATGACTTTTAGTGATATTCTCAAATCAAATATCGTTCAAAGCAGATTCCTAGATATACAAGCCTAAATGTGGGTATTTCATCCATGTATGCTGAAACACATGATAGCACATTGTGCATTTCTTACTAGTTTAGTACCGTATTAAGGTAAACGGGTGTGACTATTACTCAAAGCTATAGTTTAATTCTATACTAAAAGAATTGTATAATGAGGTTCATTTAGGATGTTTATAACTATAACAACGACAAGCAACTATTGTAATCAAAGCAACTAATTTGAGATGATTTCTCCATTCTATATTCATTTTTCCTACACATTATTGCAAGGGATGTGTCAATCAATTTCTTGCTCTTTGCTATTAGGCCAAATGCGCTCACTGTGCATGGTTGTGTTTGGCCAATGTTGCCTCCCTCTAATTGGACCGGACAAAACTGATGAACAACTTAAAGATGGTATATGAACTAATAGACTTCCCAGACCTTTTCCTCAAAATGGATACATAATGTCAAGGGTTTTGGTATTATTTTAGCTGATATGCAGTGCTCAATGTTAAATATATTTGTCTATAAATGCATGATTTGAGATAGAAAGCAATGTTCCTTATTCAGCTCACTGACTCAGTGTCTCCCCTATGTGAGCACACTGGGAACTAGGCTAATAGGGAAAGCACTGAGCCATGCAGTGTCAACACATAGGGAGTTTTAGTGTTGACCTACAGTAAAACTGATTGCACTACATGTGCTAATTTTATAGATTTAGAGACTTTCAATCCTTTCAAAAGTTAGGGAGTATTCATAGGAGACTTTATACAATAGTAATATGGGCATGAGTAAAAACTCCTCGAATTATAGCTGACATACCGTCTTTAAAACACATCCCCTCTTTAAGTTTAAGTCAAAACAAGAAGGTTGGTTTCCAGTAACTTGGTCGGAAAGGTTTCACCTTGCAATTGACCATATGGTACTGAGGTTAACTGTTCTCTCCGTTCCTCTTCATCTCTGTTCCTCTGTTGTTTTTCCTTTCCTCTTTATTCTTCTGCTTTTCCCCTTTCCTCTTTCCTGATGTTTTTCTCGCATAACAGCAAACAACAATCACAATAAGTATGAGGAGGAGTGTGCCGCCGGCACTGATCATGGCGTAGCGGGTCAGCGGGTACTTCCATAGTGTGTCGTAGTATTGCAGATTCCCAATGTTAAACTGTAGGTTGCCCACATGTGCCAACAATAGAAGGAACAAATTAAGGCACATAATGTGTCTTGATTTGCTATGACTTTTGTTTTTGTAAATCATGAATGTCGCCCTAGTGAGTCTACTTACTAGGGGGGCATTCATGCATCAGGAGGACTGTACAGGAGTGTTAAGAGTCATTTTATAATTGTACTGGGAAATTACTGTGATATATGATATTTCTTTCCCTGTACTAAAACATACATTCATATAAGAAATACAGTGCTATCAACGTTTATTTTCTACCGTTCCTTGTGTATTAGTATACAACAGTAAGGATAGATTTAATAAACAATTGAGATATGGGTTCAGACTGACCATTAAAAAGATGTAAACATTGAAATGAGAAAGGACTAGGTCTGGGTGTGTATAGTGAATTTATTAGAAATCCTGAATAAAGACTTCCTTACTTCTTGACTCCTACACATGTATATGCAGCACGGGCCGCCACTGAGCTAAACCTTGGGGGGGAGGTCAGATGTTTCTGGTAACAGAAACAGGGTAGTCAACTCCAAGTTCCCCCTCTGCTTTGAGCATCGCCTTCTGGTGAAAATGCATGCATTTGGATGCATTAAAATGACATAATCTCATGGATTTGAATAATA
This sequence comes from Harmothoe impar, assembly GCA_947462335.1. NCBI lineage: Eukaryota > Metazoa > Annelida > Polychaeta > Phyllodocida > Polynoidae > Harmothoe > Harmothoe impar. The sequence goes on along the minus strand of OX381712.1, from coordinate 68,113,337 downwards.
AATGATATTACTGGGATGCAGAACACACAATTTTGCATTAAACTGGAGATATACCCACATTTAGCAAAGTCCCCCCTCTGCTTTGTGTAAACATTGCTGTGGTCCTTAAAGCACATGGCCTGCATACCTACAACACTGTGGGGAGCAAGGAAAGGACAGGGGTCTGTTCACAGGTAGCACAGGTAGCCAAGTGTAGCAGCCAGAGTGGCCCACACTATCCTACCTGACGGTAGGACTAGGACTCTGCTTGGAGACAAAGGTCAGTTGGTGCGCGTGATATGCAATGAATGCTATGAGACATAATATGACGAGTAATCCCCATGGCAGACTTGGATAACAGTTGTTTGATTAAATAGAATGACTATATGTCTTTCATGCAGAATCTTACATCTAAGTGTTGGGTTTCAATAAGCACAGCTCTCGTATAAATGCATCACTAGTCTGGTATTGTAAAGCAATGGTCCCCTACAGGTGCCAGTGGTAATTGTTCCTCAAAATCATACAAATACCTGATTACTTGAAAGCTGTAATACGGTAACGGTTTTAAAGTCCAAAGAATCTTTTAAGGACTCCCTTTTCTTTAGTTCCAGTTGAATTAAAAAATAATGAAGTCCTCAATATCATTACAAAAACGATATTGACAGTTCGAACTGTCAATAGTGGAAAATATTTCTCTTATTGACAGTTCACACTGTCAACAGTGGAAATTATTCCTGTTATTGACAGTTCCTTATGCCAACTGTCAATAGTGGAATATTTCTGTCCTATTGACACTTCCCATTGACATTGGAGGCAAAGGGTGTTTTTTTTAGGCAAAAGTGTTTTTTTCACCAAAATCGGTTTTGCCCCCTAAAATTGGTTTCGGACCCAAAATCGGTTTGGAACCCTTAAACGGTTTTAGACCCAAAATCGGTCTTGTAGCCGAAATCGGTTTTAGACCCAAATTGGTCAAAATCGGTTTTGTCCCCAAAATTGGTCAAAATCGGTTTTGTCTCCAAAATCGGTCAAAATCGGTTTTGTCTCCAAATCGGTCAAAATCAGCATTGTCTCCAAAATTGGTCAAAATCGGTTTACCACCAAAATCGACTTTTCCACCAAAATCGAATTTTCCATCAAAATCGGCTTTTCCACCAAAATCGACTTTTCCACCAAAATCGACTTTTCCACCAAAATTGCCCTCAGGGTTATGACAAATAAGGAACTGTCAATAAGAGAGGAAATTCCCACTATTGACAGTTCAGTGAAGAACTGTCAGTAACGCTATAATTCACCACTATTGACAGTTTGAACTGTCAATAAGAGAAAAAGATCCCACTATTGACAGTGTGAACTGTCAATAAGAGGAAAGTTTTCCACTATTGACAGTTTGAACTGTCAATAGCTAAACCAAGGTGGGCCGGCTATTGACAGTGCAATTTCAGGCCCGTAGCCAGCCTTGGCTGTGGGGGGGTGCTCATTTTGGGTAGGGTGGGACTCTTTTGGCTTTGCCAAAAGTTCAGCCCGCAAAGCGGGATGTATCGCAAGCGCAGCGCTGCGACTAGCTTGGGGGGTCTGGGGGCATGCCCCCCCAGGAAATTTTTGAAAAATACATGTAAAATGGTGCAATCTGGGGCATTCTGCATTCTGAGATAATCCCATGACATTAAACGGAGGAATAGCCTTTTTCTCCTTCCTCTCCCCTCTATCCTGTCTGTCCCCTGACCTATTGTTGCCCTGGTATTAAAGTGTATGATGTGGAACAGAAAAAGAAGTTACCACAAGCACCCTTCATGGGAGACGTAGTTAAAAGTACATTGTTGAATTGCAATTATTGCATTTACTCATTGGCCATATATACATGTATGTGTGAAATACAATTATATAAAGCACCAATGCAAATTTTTTATGAATCTTATCACAAAATGTCAGCTATGTGCGTAGGAGTCATAACTTTTGCATCTTTTATTCACCCCATTGGGTATTGACAGGGAAGATCAACTGTATAATAAGATCCTACCCCATGGCATTGCTCCCAACTACATCAAGACCTCTGCACTCAACTAGATTTTGACCACTGAAGTTCCACCTACCCAGTCTACTCATTCTGAGACATGTGAATTATCAAAGTACATCTTTCTCCTGATGGCAGAGCGGCAACAGCTCACTGTATGTTTTATTATGTATTTATGAGAAGATTTTGCCAAAGTAAATATCAAACTACAACTACAGAAGGTTCACCCACAACAACCAGATATCCACCCACATCCTGCTCCTCAGAGTTCCTATATATCTTTGTTTAAAATGTATTTAGAATTGAGCAGCTTATATTGTCCACCCACCTTAGTCCCACCCCTTGGAGTTCCACCCACCCCAATCCCGCCAATTTAAGTTCTACCCACCTGTGTCTTGCCCCTTGAAGTTCCATCCACCCACACACCTCCAGGTTGTTTAGAGCACCACCCTCCTGATCCTGCTTTGTGGAGTTCCACCCATCCAAGTGCTGCTAGTCAGTGCTCCACCCACCTAAATCCTGCCACTTGGCGTTCCACCCACCCAAGTCCTGCTACTTGGAGTTCCACCAAAAAAGGTTCCGCCACAAAAAGTGTTCCCTCCCGCAATTAAAAGAGTTCCGCACACCCCACTCCTGCGACTAAAAGGGTTCCACCCTACCCATTCCTGCGGTAATAAGAATTCCACCCACCATACTACAATAACTAAAAGAGTTCCATCTACCCCACTCCCTACGACTAAAAGAGTTCCACCCACCCCACCCCTGCGACTAAAAGAGTTCCACCCATCCCATTCCTGCGACTAAAAGTGTTCCACCCAGCCAATCCCCGCGTTTGAAGAGTTCCACCCACCTAATTCTCATATTTCTGAAAAAAATGCCTATGGCTTAGCGCGGAAAAATCTTAGGGGGTGGAACTCCTCATCACTGTGCTTGCATGGGGGGGTGCTCAAGCACCCCAAGCACCCCCCCCTGGCTACGGGCCTGCCACCCCTGTGACTAAAAGAGTTCCACCCTACCCATTCCCACGATAAAAAAGTTCCAACCACCCAACTACCACGACCAAAAGAGTTCCACCCTACCCATTCCCGCCATAAAAAAAGTTCCACCCACCCCACTCCCGCGACTAAAAGAGTTCCACCCTACCCATTCCTGCGATTAAAGGAGTTCCACCCTACCCATTCCTGCAACATTAAGAGTTCCACCCACCCCACTTCCGTGACTAAAAGAGTTCCACCCTACCCATTCCTGCGATTAAAGGAGTTCCACCCATCCCATTCCTGCGACTAAAATTGTTCCACCCACCCAATTCCCGCGTTTGAAGAGTTCCACCCACCTAATTCTCATATTTCTGAAAAAAATGCCTATGGCTTAGCGCGGAAAAATCTTAGGGGGTGGAACTCCTCATCACTGTGCTTGCATGGGGGGGTGCTCAAGCACCCCAAGCACCCCCCCTGGCTACGGGCCTGCTGCAAACTGTCAATAGTAGAAATCAATCTTCTTATTGACAGTTTGAACTGTCAATAACAGAATAGAATTCCCTTATTGACAGTTCAAACTGTCAATACCAGGATATAATTCCCTTATTGACAGTTCACACTGTCAATAGTGGGATTTTTTTCTATTATTGACAGTTCCTTTTTGGAAGTGTCAATAAGAGAATCTTTTTTTCCCTTATTTACAGTTCAAACTGTCAATAAGGTAATTATATCCTGGTATTGACAGTTTGAACTGTCAATAAGGGAATTTTGTTCTCTTATTGACAGTTTGAACTGTCAATAGTCACGGCCATATCAGGATGACACCATGCCATTGGGTGAAATAATTCACCAAATTGACTATAAATATTCAATTTCTTTCATATCAAAGTATCTGATGACATAATGCAGTAATGTAGTGAATATGCTCTCCCGATCCTACTTGTATTGAAAAACCTGCAGATGTAATGTGTACATTAGGCAAAACAAAAAGGTTTGTTTCAGGTAACATGGAAAGAAAATGTAGGGTCGGTTGGTCGGATTTCTTTCTAAACTTTTTTTTAACATCATTGGCCTTAACATCATTGAGCTACAGCTAAATGCATCTCAGCTCCATATGTAATCCAATCTCAATTTTAGGCTGCTTTGAATTAATTCTCATAGGGATCGGGTTTCTTCCTCATGTAGCAGCCCACACAGCAGCCCACTATTAAGGAGGAGAGGACGATGATCCCTGCGCCTGTCCCGATCAGTGCGTAACGCATGGGCAGGTACTTCCATAACGTGTCGTAGTACGCCAGGTACCCAATGTCAAATACCAGACTACCAACGTTGGCCTGCAAAATATGTAAATTAATTAAACATTCATATTTATGGAAATATATAAACCGTATTCGGCCTAATAAGTGCCCTCCCACTCATAAGTGCTCCACCCTTTTTTAGATTTTTTTCTAGACTTTTTAAATATGTTCCCCAAATGATGTTACTGATTTTCCCACCTTGTGTGATTTGAAAAATTTCACACCTGTGCAGGTGTTAAGGTCAAACCAGGTTTGAAGGCACAGGGCTGAGTAGAAGCCATGTATGCAGAGGCTACCGAAGTGGACAAGTACTTTGTATAATACAGCCATGGACATGGGGGTGCTTATCAAAATCAATATTTTAAGGGCCGATTTTTTCACCGCTCAGGGAACTTGTTACGTTGAATACGGTAAAATCATTTTAAAAGGAAGGACACTCATCTCCTGCTTTGGGCTCGATGCATAACTCCCTCTGTGGACTTTTCCGCCATGGCAAAGAGTCAGACATTTGGCTGTTCCTAAGTAGTTCATCAAGTTTTTCATGCTGACTCACCATGACAGTAGGATGGGGTCCATCTGACAGCTTCTTCTCGGGTTCCTTAACAGGAGGCCGACAGACGAGCAGGTTGGAGGCCATCTCCTGCACAGCACAGAACCCGACCCCTACCTCTATACTCAATGTGTGGTCCTTCAGCACTGGCAGCAGCCCTGTACCCTGTAGGGGTAGGTGAGAAACAATAAAAGTTATTGAAGTTATTCTTGATTATGTATCATCAAAATTATGAGGCATTTATAGAAGTAATAATTGTCTGATGAAGATTCATTAATTGAATCGAAACGTCGCAACATCAATTTCCTCCAACTACTTAGATGTAATACCTCCACCAATAATTTTGCCACCCCAACTGTATACAACTTGTCCGGTTTTGTGTGACTCAATCTCTTTCCATATACAAGTAATGATTGTTAGTACAGGTAGCAACCCTATAGTAGGAGGAGATGAAAAACAAATGGTAGTTAGCATAATAATCTTGTCAAGAACAAAGTTTTAATGCATTTTGACCCTTATGACCCTATGATACACTCCTGATAAGTCAATGCACCAAATAATGCCAGCTTATTTACTGCAGTATGTAAGTGCATCGTGAGGAGGGATATAGACAGAGCTGCACGGTAAAGTGTCTGAGTCAGTGGTTACTGCACGAGCAGTGCTCGGGCCGTATTGCACGCTGGCCGTAGGCCTAGTGCAATAGGACCCAAGCACTGCAAGTATGGTAAGCAGTTAAGAAGATAGTTTAAAGTGACGCTCTGTGTTTATTGCAGGGTATTTCAATGTAAAATTGATGTATGGTTGATGTTTGTTTACTTCCGCGGAGTTTGTTTACTTCCGTGACATCGCCATTTTGAATTTCGTGGAGGTCATGTGTCTCTCGGTAGCCTAGCGACCCACCATCTCCCTTGGGACCGTGCAATACGGCCACAGGGTGCAATACGGCCTAGGGTTTTTGCACTGTGCCCTGGGGAACGGCCCTCCCATTGCTTCAACCTTGATAGGCCGTATTCACCATGAAATAAATACACATACCTTGAGGCAGTATGTTGTCCCTAAAGGGTTGATAAAGAAATAACCTCACCTTTATATTCACCACCCTCTCACTCTTTGGCCACACAGAGATGAAGGTAAGCGTCTTCTCTTCACCTTCAAACGGGTATAACACGGGGTCTGCATATGGAACTATACTCGCAGGCTGGCCATTCTGTAGTGGCGAGTTCTCACCATTGATGCTGAACGTAACGCTCATTTCTACATCTTCCACCGGGGCGCTGGTATCATCATCATCACCCACTGCACGCTTAGCTCTGTGACGACTCCTGACATGGCGTCTGCTGATAGTAGAACGGACGCTGGCTATGTCTAATGCTGGGGTTGGGCAGAGCATTGAGTTTGGGTCTCTCACCAGGCATTCCTAAACAGAAGGACATTGTAGCAGGTCAAGGTCTTTGCCTGGTGTCTTTATGAAACATTTTTAACCATGTAGGACAGTAGGCCCTGCTAGCAGATTTATCATTTTACAGACTTATTAATTTTAGCTGGCCCAAATACAGAAGGACAAATTTAGTGTATAGAAAATAAGTATAAAACAATAGTTTACATTGGTCATTTTGATACATTTTTTTGTAAGGAGCATTATACAATATATCCATACCTTACTCCTAATAGTTTATTTTTGAAGCTGTATTTTGCCATAGATACTGGTATGTAGGCCTAGAGACAGCCAACTCTCTGCTGTATTGGCAGACATTTTGGATGCTATGACTGGTTAGAAAGCATATAGATTAAGAAAGTCAACACCTTTTTTTCTAGTGGTAACAAAATACACATCCTTACTTGGAAAGAAACTGCAACAGAGACATACATGGACAGACAGGGGCAGCAACAGGACCTGAAGAACAGAGACAGCGGCCAGATAGATAGAGACAGAGTGTGAGATACCAACTGTGGTGTACTGCCTTCCGGTTTGGGTCACCCCGGGTAGAGTTCTCATGCGAGCAGCCGAGACCAGATAGACAGAGACAGAGACAGGGACAGGGACAGGGCCAGAGACAAATGCATGGATAGAGATAGGGTCAGATACTTACTGTAGTGTACTGTGTTTGTCTCCCAGTCAGGGTCCCTCTGAATAGAGTGCTCATGCTGGCAGCAGAGACCAGATAGACAGAGACATGGACAGGGACAGAGACAGAGGCAGGGATAGGCACAGGGTCAGGTACTTACTGTAGTGTACTGTGTTTGTCTGCCAGTCACGGTCCCCCTGAGTAGAGTGGTCATGCTGGCAGCAGAGACCAGATTCAGGTTGGTGCCTTGTACAGTTAACTGCAGACCTCCACTGCAAACAAACATGGAAGAAGATTTAATCTTTCAAGGGCAGCATAGTGTGGTAATGCTCCGTGGGCTTTAGGCGACAGGATGAATGAAAACTGTACATACCGTAAAACCTCGTGTAAAAACTCACATATAAGCCGCACTTTGACCATGAGCCGATCCTATAAGCCGCACCACCGATCTGACTCACGTACTAGCCACAGCATATACGTGAGGCTTTACGGTAGCTGTGAGTAACTTCCAGGGCAATGATATATTCATGGATCATGTGGGGTTGATACCAATATTGGGTTAATACACTCCAGTACAATTGGCATAATGCAATAATGTGGTGCTTGCAAGTCACGTTGCTTCACTGTGTTGATGCATCAAGACACCAATTGGACAGAAACCTTGATGGGGGTGAACGACATTTTTGAGTCCTTTGTATAAACCTGTACTTGCCTTATAGTGGTTGTACTTGCCTTATAGTGGTGGTACTTGCCTTATAGTGGTTGTGCTTGCCTTAAAGTGGTTGTACTTGCCTGAAAGTAGGGCTACTTGCCTTATAGTGGTGATACTTGCCTTATAGTGGTGCTACTTGCCTTATAGTGGTGATACTTGCCTTATAGTGGTGGTTCTTGCCTTATAGTGGTGATACTTGCCTTATAGTGGTGCTACTTGCCTTATAGTGGTGCTACTTGCCTTATAGTGGTGCTGCTTGCCTTATACTTGCCTTATAGTGGTGGTACCTGCCTAATAGTGGTTGTACCTGCCTTATAGTGGTGGTGCGAGGCTGCAAGTCGATGAGTGCAGGTTTGGTGTAGATAAAGCGTCGCCCTGTGTTGTACTGCACCTGACCTGACAGCAGCAGAAACACTGGCTGGGGCAGGTCTAGGTCAGCAGCATTCTGGAGGGCAGAAGTCTGACATGTCAAGGCAGTTGGGGTCCTGAAATAAAAGGTAATTAGAAGAGATTTCTGAAGAGGAATAATAATTTGATGAAGACACCATTAAAGGATTTTAACAATTTACTCAAGGTGATAGCATGCTGATGAAACATTACACTGATCAGCCAACATTGAGACAAGTATGTGAAGAATATATTTTTGATGGTATGAAGCAGTACTAATGATTCAATTGACTGCCCTACGTATAGACATTTTGTGGGGTCCACAGGACTTATATACTCCAGAAGTGTCAGCAAGATGCACCGCTACGGTGCCTCTCACTCACCGGTATACACTGAAAATCCATAGCTTGAAAGGGTTAGTCAGTACAGACTATCCTAGGTTGGTCATATGAGTGTTAGTCATAATGGCAAAGTTATATTCAAAAATGACCAACGGGTCAGTCAGTAGTGGTTATAACCTAGGTTCATAATTGGTGTGTTGTATTTGTATACCACTAGTTGGGGCCACCTGTCATGGCCACTCAGTGGTGCCCCCTGGGAAAAAAAGACTAAGGTGGGTTGGTCAGTACTGACCAACCTGACAATAATAACTGACCTAGGTTGGTCGTATAGGGAGCCAAAAAATGACTAACTAGGTTAGGCACTAGTGACTGAGAGGTTGGGCGTATAGGGAGCCTAGGAATATCAGTGCAGTGCCTCTCACTCACCGGTGTATACTGCATTTTTTCATCACTGCACAATCCTGGTGCCTAGTTCCTGTTCCTCACTAAATGCAATATGACTTTAGTAACCCAGTGGGCACAGAACCTTGAATTAGCATTGATATTATGTTTATGCCAATACTAAGTACATCTTAAAGTGGGACTGAATATCTTACCGTACTAAGAGCATACAGGTGAGGGAACCAATGAGCACATCCCCTTTTGTAAGGTCCAGGTTCTGTCCTCTTATTAGGACTTCTGTCCCACCCTCCGGCAGGCCACTCGGAGGCTCCATGCTAGAGATTAGAATCTGTGCAAGGGAAAGTAGAGTTAACATAGGTAGGACTTAGGATAGCTGGACACTGGCTTAGGTGTCAAAAGTACTCCCCTACAGGGGTCAGGCACTGCTGGACTACAGTAGATGGGTCAAGTGCCATTTTAGTGTCAAGCTATGCTGTACATTCTATTACAGGCTGAACTACACTGAAAATCCATAGGTTGAAAGGGTTAGTTAGTACAGACTAACCTAGGTTGGTCATATGAGTGTTAGTCACAATGGCAAAGTTATATTCAAAAATGACCAAGGGGTCAGTCAGTAGTGGCTAACCTAGGTCCATCATCGGTGTGTTGTATTTGTATACTAGGTTGGTCGTATAGCGAGCCAAAAATGACTAACTAGGTTAGGCACTAGTTACTGAGAGGTTGGGCGTATAGGGAGCCTAGGAATATCAGTGTATCCTGGAATTCCTTGCGAGTCTGGCCATGCTGGATGCTCATGCCAGAGTTTGAACTCTGGGGAGGGTGTCTTTCAGCCTCCAAAAATCCAGCATTGTCCAGCAGAGCCATGTTAGACTCCAAAAGAAAAGATGCTTTCAGATAAAATGGTCCTCTTTTTTTAGCATTCACTTTTGAGTACAATGTCAGAGGCACTTTGTGCTAAGCAACCCATAAAACGATCACTCCCTAATCTTCAATTTGCCAAACATACAAAATTACATTCATTTTACTGATCGGTGATGGGGAAATAATATATGGCAGATAGTACCTCTTCAGTCCAAGTGCATGCACCATCGACATTACTCTGAAAATAAGGCAGAGAAAATCAATATCAATAACAAACTTATGGCAATTGGTCCACCCTTTGAAGGCAGCATACTGGTTCACCCCTTTTTAGTGAAAAGGCCTCATCCTTAGAAAAGTGAGAGTCATTGTCGCTAAAACTACCCTCACCTGAGAGTCAGGCAGTGCCTGACCCTCAGGTGAGGGTAGTTTTAGCGACAATGACTTTCACTTTTCTGTGTGTGTGCTGCGCATTACTTTAGTTCAGAGAGGGGGGGGGAATTGACCTGTCTTGAGTGGGACTACTCCCCAAAACAATAATTGCTTGAAATGAATACAGAGATTTACTGTAATCTAACTCCAGTCACTGAACCCTTTACCACATTTCCCTCAGTGCAGCCTCGTAATATATGGCACAGGCTCAACTGGTGCAGAAAAATGTGTTTCAGGCCACATGCTCCGAAGATTTAGGGTGGTTAATTTGGATTCTTTATTAAATGTTAATGTACCAGCAATAAGTCACAAACTGCAGCATTTCTCGTCTTCTGGCTGGCACACTGGTTCATCCAGTAATAGGAATATCACAAAGTGTTTTTGTTTTACCTGCCCATACATTTGCTAAAATCCAGAAAATATGAAAAATTTAAAAAAAGGTTTGAAAAATCAAAAGTTTGACCAGACTTTATTTTTTCAAGCTTGCATCACATTTTTTCTGCTGGCCTTACTGTGCTTTTAATCTGTCTGTACCTTGAACGGGAGATTGTTACCACGAGTTATGCACGTGTCGGTCCCAGATAATACGCCACTGAAACATTACACTGATCAGCCAACATTGAGACAAGTATGTGAAGAATATATTTTTGATGGTATGAAGCAGTACTAATGATTCAATTGACTGCCCTACGTATAGACATTTTGTGGGGTCCACAGGACTTATATACTCCAGAAGTGTCAGCAAGATGCACCGCTACGGTGCCTCTCACTCACCGGTATACACTGAAAATCCATAGCTTGAAAGGGTTAGTCAGTACAGACTATCCTAGGTTGGTCATATGAGTGTTAGTCATAATGGCAAAGTTATATTCAAAAATGACCAACGGGTCAGTCAGTAGTGGTTATAACCTAGGTTCATAATTGGTGTGTTGTATTTGTATACCACTAGTTGGGGCCACCTGTCATGGCCACTCAGTGGTGCCCCCTGGGAAAAAAAGACTAAGGTGGGTTGGTCAGTACTGACCAACCTGACAATAATAACTGACCTAGGTTGGTCGTATAGGGAGCCAAAAAATGACTAACTAGGTTAGGCACTAGTGACTGAGAGGTTGGGCGTATAGGGAGCCTAGGAATATCAGTGCAGTGCCTCTCACTCACCGGTGTATACTGCATTTTTTCATCACTGCACAATCCTGGTGCCTAGTTCCTGTTCCTCACTAAATGCAATATGACTTTAGTAACCCAGTGGGCACAGAACCTTGAATTAGCATTGATATTATGTTTATGCCAATACTAAGTACATCTTAAAGTGGGACTGAATATCTTACCGTACTAAGAGCATACAGGTGAGGGAACCAATGAGCACATCCCCTTTTGTAAGGTCCAGGTTCTGTCCTCTTATTAGGACTTCTGTCCCACCCTCCGGCAGGCCACTCGGAGGCTCCATGCTAGAGATTAGAATCTGTGCAAGGGAAAGTAGAGTTAACATAGGTAGGACTTAGGATAGCTGGACACTGGCTTAGGTGTCAAAAGTACTCCCCTACAGGGGTCAGGCACTGCTGGACTACAGTAGATGGGTCAAGTGCCATTTTAGTGTCAAGCTATGCTGTACATTCTATTACAGGCTGAACTACACTGAAAATCCATAGGTTGAAAGGGTTAGTTAGTACAGACTAACCTAGGTTGGTCATATGAGTGTTAGTCACAATGGCAAAGTTATATTCAAAAATGACCAAGGGGTCAGTCAGTAGTGGCTAACCTAGGTCCATCATCGGTGTGTTGTATTTGTATACTAGGTTGGTCGTATAGCGAGCCAAAAATGACTAACTAGGTTAGGCACTAGTTACTGAGAGGTTGGGCGTATAGGGAGCCTAGGAATATCAGTGTATCCTGGAATTCCTTGCGAGTCTGGCCATGCTGGATGCTCATGCCAGAGTTTGAACTCTGGGGAGGGTGTCTTTCAGCCTCCAAAAATCCAGCATTGTCCAGCAGAGCCATGTTAGACTCCAAAAGAAAAGATGCTTTCAGATAAAATGGTCCTCTTTTTTTAGCATTCACTTTTGAGTACAATGTCAGAGGCACTTTGTGCTAAGCAACCCATAAAACGATCACTCCCTAATCTTCAATTTGCCAAACATACAAAATTACATTCATTTTACTGATCGGTGATGGGGAAATAATATATGGCAGATAGTACCTCTTCAGTCCAAGTGCATGCACCATCGACATTACTCTGAAAATAAGGCAGAGAAAATCAATATCAATAACAAACTTATGGCAATTGGTCCACCCTTTGAAGGCAGCATACTGGTTCACCCCTTTTTAGTGAAAAGGCCTCATCCTTAGAAAAGTGAGAGTCATTGTCGCTAAAACTACCCTCACCTGAGAGTCAGGCAGTGCCTGACCCTCAGGTGAGGGTAGTTTTAGCGACAATGACTTTCACTTTTCTGTGTGTGTGCTGCGCATTACTTTAGTTCAGAGAGGGGGGGGGAATTGACCTGTCTTGAGTGGGACTACTCCCCAAAACAATAATTGCTTGAAATGAATACAGAGATTTACTGTAATCTAACTCCAGTCACTGAACCCTTTACCACATTTCCCTCAGTGCAGCCTCGTAATATATGGCACAGGCTCAACTGGTGCAGAAAAATGTGTTTCAGGCCACATGCTCCGAAGATTTAGGGTGGTTAATTTGGATTCTTTATTAAATGTTAATGTACCAGCAATAAGTCACAAACTGCAGCATTTCTCGTCTTCTGGCTGGCACACTGGTTCATCCAGTAATAGGAATATCACAAAGTGTTTTTGTTTTACCTGCCCATACATTTGCTAAAATCCAGAAAATATGAAAAATTTAAAAAAAGGTTTGAAAAATCAAAAGTTTGACCAGACTTTATTTTTTCAAGCTTGCATCACATTTTTTCTGCTGGCCTTACTGTGCTTTTAATCTGTCTGTACCTTGAACGGGAGATTGTTACCACGAGTTATGCACGTGTCGGTCCCAGATAATACGCCACTGAAACGACAACAACAACAAATAGTTGATTGTCCAATCTCTTTACACATTTTAGGATTGGGAAGGGGCGGGGGAATAAAAATAAATTAGAAAAAAAGGGAGGAAGGGTCCTCAAGAGAACATAATGCTTTTAATGCCCTATTTTCTTCTGTCTTATGTCTGTGAGGCAACACCAGTTTACCTTCCTCTTTTTACATTTTTTCATTAGAATTGCTATAAGCCAAGATTTGATAAATGTTGAATCAATGTTGATGTCAGTTTTATGATGTGAGGCTGAATGCAAGACGTTATTTCACTCTTTAAATGAAGTTAAAAGAACATTTAAACAACTACAACTTGTTACCTGTGATGCGTGGCCACTGTTTGTTGGTTTATAATAAGCACCTATAATAGCTGGGTGATTTTGGAACTGTAATGTTGCAATCAATTTTTTATGTTAAATGACGCTTACGTGAATTTTTGTGTGTAAACATCGAGCACAGTTGCCACATCGCCCTTGTCGTTGTACTGGCGTGCTTCATAGATGGTCTGACATACGCACAGTGAAGTCACACGCGTACGTTTGGAGAGCCACTTTACCCACGTCTGCCAAACCAGATACTTAAATTTCATGTCTGATATGAGTATCATGGTTTCTTGATAATTGCAATATTTCATTACCTGTGTAGTATGCTTGTTTTTTGGTGCAGTAAGTGGGCGATTTGCTCTTTATTCGAATATAATGCCTGGTCCATGTTTACCCTGCGCAGGTTGGGCAGTAATTGATCATGCCTAGTAGACATAGGATAACTGCAGTTAAAAATGGCATTTCAGGTGATACATTCCAGCTGCCATATGCATATTATTGGCGCATTATGTATTCAATTCCTGTTTACTATTGTCCAATACCCTTCATTAGACACAATGCTGCATTTGTACATAAATTGATGATAAAGATATAAAGGCTATTATTCACCCTGGCAGGAAAGGAAATGTGCCAGGTACCCAGGTTAGAACAGTGTATATGCGAAGACTGGTCTTTGTATGGTCTGACTGAATATGTCCATTTGGCCCTTCAATACATGTATCGGTAATTTCATGTAAAAAAGTGCAGCATGCCGAGCAGTTGACAAAATACTAAATACACCAACTATGTTATTTATATTGTAGTTTTGAATGTAAGACATTACATACCACTATGATATTTACATTAATGAGGGAGGAGGGACTGATTTAAACAATCTTCCTCTCAATTTATGGACTTATCCCATCTCCCATATGTTCTGTACAATGCAAATTTACCCATGTATGCCCACAATACCGACCGCCCAGCAGTATATGAAGGGTCATAAGCTACTTCAGTAACACGTTCTGGGTGGGTAGCTTTGGATACAACACTCAATCAAAGCCACTTGAGAGGCTGGTACCCTTGCTGTATGTTATACAATGTGGTCAGGGGCATTTAAGTCCGTCGGACAGTTACTCAAATAGTCACATTCTAGTTCATTTTAATTGATTTAGAGATAATACATTGCTTTAAAAGTTGGCATACATCTAGAATATTACCTTTATATTGTATATATTGTAGTTGGTCTCTTACTACGTATGTAACACTTGAGTACAAAAACCAGACAAGGTAAATTAGACTTTAATATACGGCGACTTTATTGTAAAGGTAACTCTTGGGTATTATAGTACAAGTATAACCAGCGGATATACAAGATCAGAACAGATATATAATACAGTGGGCAACCCTATAGCATAGAGTTAAGCCCGTGAGCACAGGGTGGTCATGTCACGACAGTCCCAAACCTGACTGACTTCCAATGGAGAAGTAGCCGTCTTATATACAGCGCTGCATAGCCACGTGACCGTACTAGCAGCGCCACCTGTTAGGTTTAGTTATGTAAAATGCTTATGTAACAACTACCGACGGTAACCGAAGGTGGTACCGGTACACTACCGTATAGATAACCGAACTAGAGGAGTCGGTGTATGTAACGAACCGACGATACTAGTTAGATGAATAAAACAGTTATTAAACACAATAGAACCGTGTTGTCTTACATCATACAACATACAATAGATATACAACAATAACAGTTAGACTTTATAGTCAACCCGTTACACTACCCCCCTTTAGAATGTAGGAAGGGTTGGTTTTATAATAATAATACCTCTTGGATACATTATATACCACGTATATCTATTTATCAACAAGTAACATTTCTACTCATAGTAACAACAGGCATACATACATGAACAACCAGGTTAACATGTATATAACAGTTTATATCAACAATATAGTCTTTGGTATCAAACCATAGTCCCGTAGGCACATGATATAAAAACTGTCCAACTGATAGTCCTAGACTAGTATCAGTTAAAAGTAAAGGCACCAAATAACCACCTTGGAAACTCAACACATCACCTACTTCATTCAGCAATGGTGCGAATCCGTGTGGAGTTAGTGTCCTTATATATAAATAATAGAACTATAATAGCTCTCACTTCCTTTGGCGAAGAAAAGTTTTATAATTGGAACTATAGCAGTTCCCACTTCCTTTGGCGTAGAAAAGTTTATATATAAAAATCCATATTAGCGTATCCTAAATAAGGTGGGATAGATCGTCATCCTTATTAGGGGCGGTACTCCAGTACCTAGCTGTTTATGGTGGTAGAGATGGATAGAGTCCAGTACCGGTATAGTACTTCCATCTCTTGTGAAATATAAATATAAAAAGGTAGGTCCGTGCCTCCCTATAAATAATTATCACAGGAGGATGATCCATATAATAGTTCATAGGTCACAATAGTAGAATGTGACCACCGGATCAGGAGCCCTGGACAGTAGTAGAGCACCGACGGTTGTGGCTTAGTAGTAAACCACGGTTGAAGACATCAGGCTGCTTCCAGTGTGGTGGCAGTAGTGACTAGGTTAAGTCACGACAGCACCGTCGGTCTGCTTCGGTTGTCCAGGGGCGTGTAGCTGCGTCGATGGTTTAGTTTTACCTCCGAGGGGCGGAACAGTGCACCCCAGAGGGCCTGACAGGGGACCATCCTTAGGTGTCCATAGGGACACCGCCGGATGGCTTTCCTTCCCCATCAGGACTTCCTCCAGGAGGGGCCTCCGTGGTGTAAACCACAGCAGCCTCCACCTGGAGAGGAAGGGCTCCACCTGGGGCTACCGAGAGGGTACTCGGCGCCGCAGTAGGCTCCCCGCCACTGACCACCCGGGTAGATTGTGCCATGAAAGAAAATGGCATCTCATACCTAGGTGGGTGTACTGACAGTACCGGGGTCACAGGAGGAGCAGGCCTTGCGGCAAGCCCCAACCTGGACTGGAGATCTGGAAAACCAGTTCTCTCCCACTCTGTCAGCTTTAGCCCGAACTGCCGGAAGAACTTGGCGTCACAAGTTGTCAACCTTGATTCAAGCTGTTCGATCGTAGCCCTCCAGAGGGCATGATCTTGCTCCAGACTCGCCTCACGCTCGGCAAGGACTCTGGTGCGTTCAGCAACCCAAGCTTTCCCTTCCCGGATAGCCTGTTCTCTGAGCAACTTGTACTGCTCAAAGTAGGACTTCTCCAAGAAAGAAACCTGAAACTGGAGTAGCTTACTTGCGTTTTCAGCCATCTTAGCTCTGTAGCACTCAAATCCGGGGACTAGAGTGTCAGAGAATCCAGTGTCAAAAGCAGGACCATCTCCAGGCAACACAGGTAACCCTGCTAGCCCTTCGTCAACAGCCCTGTGCTCAGGTACTGGAGTCACCTCGTCATCCCTTGCGGGGTCAGAGGTTGCTCCGTGCTGGGGTGGAGCAGTCGGCTGGGCTGACGCCCCATCCGGCTGTTGTACCTCTACCTGTTCAGCGTCACTGATAGGTGAGATACTCTCCTGTGGGGCTGAAGCTTTCTTTTGCTTCTGGCTCCACTTGTACTGCTTGACATAGTCAGCAGCAACCTGACCCGCCTGCTCGTCACCCAATGAGTTCTGAACAATAGCCAGTGCATCACCCAGTTTCTGTCTCTCCTGCCTGGGCAGTTGATCAGCAACCGAGGGCAATGCAACCGAAGATACCGTGACGGTACCGACGGTTTGGCTACGGTCGACCTCAGATGTTACCGTGGCGGTGGCGACACGTTTCTTCGCAGGTTCACTGCGGGAACGGTCACGTCCACCTTTGGTATCATCTTTGGATGACTGGCGGCCCCTTTTCAGATCTTTCTTCTTCTTAGGAGGGGTATCCTTTCTGACAGTGGGCATCGGAGTTTCTGTTTCTGGCCCGAGATCGGTTTGTTCGCACTTGGCGCCCTTACACAATCTCTCCCAGTCAGCCTCCGTGAGGTAATTCCACTGTTTAAGCTTGTTGGTTCGCCACTTATACTGTAGATTCCCTACACGTTTGTGGCACCCCCAAACCTTCAGTGCAGCCTCAACTCCACGACTAATAGTGCGCTTGTGAACGCCCTTATTGTCGCAAAGATGCCTTACCAAACCAGCCCTCCGTTGGCAACGGAATAGCTCCCCGTCACTGTACTCAGGGCAGGAAGTACTAGTACTCCCACTCACACAGTACAAGTAGGGACGCACATTCATGTGCTTCTCTACTAAATGACGGGCGAACTTGAACAGGTTCGGCCACCGTTTTGCAGCTGTCGAAGCCCCCTTCAGGCGCTGACAGCGAACATACGGGCAGGGATCCCCTGGCACGTAGTTCTTCCAAGCATATTTCAGCTTGGGACGGCATGACCTATGGATGTTAGGTTTATTCCCTTCCAACACTGCCCTGAGGTACACGAGGTACCAGTCAATGGGGTGGGAATCACCTGTCAACCAGTCTTCGTCGTCTGAACCCTCGGTCGTGTGAGGTGCAGGAAGAGCCATTTTGCCATTTTCCTGAAGTAAATCAGAAAGGCTCAGGTTCTTCCGGTCATCATCACGGAGACACAGGTTTAGACGAACATGCGCTGCCTTGGCGCGGAGGCGGCGATTGGCTCTGCTCTCTGCAACAGACCATCCCTCGGCTTCCGCCTTGGACACTCTATCAGCAACAGCTTTGAGCCTATCTGCCTCAGTCGGTGCGACCTCTTCGGTAGCAGGAGTTTCAGGGGAAGATGTAATCCTCCTCTTACGCTTCCGCTTCCGTTTGGTCTTAGCACGAACCGTGGACCCGTCTGATGAATCACCATCAGGGACCGTCGGTTCTTGTGCCAATACACCGGCGGGTTTCGGAGAAGATCCCCCTGCAGGGTTCTCCTCCTGGTTGGTATTACTACCACCCAGACCAGGTTCTGTTTTCGGAACAACATCACCCGACCCCTCAGGGTTAGGTTCAGCTGGTACCGAAGCCGAGCCTTGACCGACGGTTGGAGCACCGGTAGTGTCCATTTCCGTGTCAGACTCGAGAACTCGGTCATCCCCGTCGGAGGCCTCAGCCTTCTTCGGGGCCGTGCATGTGCCATCTACACGGGCTGCCATACTGTTAGCTCAGGCGTAGGTGAACCTCACGGTTCACTCACCCGAGCCTTTAGTAGCACAGCAAGTAAAACAACAGTGTAGGTACTGCCGGGCAGACCTAGGCACCACTGATCAACACGCTACCCTACGGGCAAACGTGTTGATCTGAAGAAGCCTGGCCGCCTGTGGGGCTTATATACCCCACCCGTCCCCCGTGACCCCGCCCCTTGACCGGCTTCTCAGCCAATCAGGGGTCGCATCTCGAAGACGCGCCGAGGTGACCCAATTTCTCACGGCTCATTTGGCGGGAGAAATCGATCAGGTGACGCGGGCAGCGCCCTTCCCACGTCTGGCATATCCGACGGTGGGAACTCTGACTGTTGTTTACAATTTTCGTGGCGGAGCCACCGGAAAACCCGGGAATGATATACCGGCATTAGAGGATATACACAGCAGCGTGTTACTAAGCAATATGTGGTCAAAACTAATCCCATACTTAGAACTAATCGGCAAAGCCAGCCACCCGCCCTGAACACGTGCTTTTCTACCTCCAACGGATAACCACACCGGATAACCCGTCTCTTCTCGTTGTGTTTTGGTGATCGAGTACCGGGCCAATGACCACCGGCCCAGTACGGAACTGTCCAGGGAAATTTAATCAAGCCAGCAGCTAAATGTCGTCAACAAGGTAAGAAAAAAATGTTTACACAATTTTATCTCGCTCTCTGACACGTGTGCTCCTCCGTAGACTTTGTACCGGTATGTCCAGCAATGATGACACCGGAGGTATCACCTTGCTTTGTTTACCGGTGCCTACGGTTAGTCCTTTACGCACAGCTGACCCTTTTTTACGAGGCCTACCGCGCTTGGGCTTGGTAACACACGACTGTGGTTCAATCGGTAATTTCCTAGGACGACCCCTTCGGCGCGCTACCGTCGGTACCGACGGTATGACCGTTGGTCCTGCCTTCGGTATCTTCGGTAGCGCAGGGTCGGTTGGTGCTGGTACTCGACCAGCACCGAGGGAATCTTCACCGTCATCTATATATGGAACTCCATACCAAGGTCGGAGTCTAGCCACATGTGATTTAGTGAGAGTCCCTTTTTGCAACCGTATTACTACAGTAGTTTCACTAACCACCATAGTAACCGTATGCGGACCATCCCAGGAGTACAGGGTCTTGACTTTGGAATTTGGTGTGCTAAATCTCGCGACCTTATCCCCCACCTTGAATTGGCGGAGTTTAAGGCCCGTGTCATAGCCCACCTTCTGCAAACTAGCAGATTTTTCCAAGTTGTCCCTTACTACTCCATAGGACTCGCGTAATGATTGTCGAAGTGACTCAACAAACATCACTGTGCAGGGTTGCTCGAGCTGGTGTCCCTGCACTCCATAGACCATGTCACTAGGCATGACTATGTCTTCACCCATTACGAGCATATTAGGCGTACAGCCCGTCGACGCATGTTCGGTAGCATTGTAAGCATGGGAGATATAGCGAGCGTGCTCATCCCAATCATCCCGGTGCTCATTAACCATTGTCGTGAGACATTGGATCAACGTCCGATTGAAACGTTCCACCATACCATCCGATTGAGGTCGGTAGGGGTTCGTATGCGTCTTGCAGATGTGTATTTTACTACACAGTTCTGCCCACAGTCGAGATTCAAACTCACGACCCTGGTCGGAGTGAAGCATTAAAGGACCTCCCCACGTGAGGATCCAATTCTCGAAAAGTGCTTCTGCGCAGGTAACAGCTGTATGATTTACCAACGGATATACTTGGACATACTTGGTATAGTAGTCCTGTACCACCATCATACAGGTATTCCCACGGGGGGTCGTGTTGAAACCACTAATGATATCAACAGCGATCCGGGCAAATCGAACACCGAATAGCTCTTGACTTAGAGGTAGTTTACCAATACCAGGTCCAGGCTTTGATAAACAGCATTGGGGACACTGTCTCACCCAACGCCGTATGTCCAAAGTCATACCAGGCCAGTAATATCTACTCTTAATCTTTGCCTCAGTCCGTTGTCTGCCAAAGTGTGCTGAAGTTCGGTGGCCATGACAGTAATTGAGCAACTGTAGTCTGAGTGACAAAGGCACTACAGACTGAGCTGTTCTCTTCCTGCCAGGTTGCACCCTCCAGCGGCACAATACACTGTTCCGTATAAAAAGATTATCCCACTGAGCTAACAGTTGTCTAACTTCTTTACATTCCAGCGAAAGTGCGGGGCGAACAGGCTTGGACAGGCCCAACAACTTCAAGGAGTACACCCTCGAAATAGCTGGATCCGCAAGCTGCTCATCCTTCAAGTGATTTAACGTCCAGTTAGGAACTTTCGCACCCACAGACGCAATCACTGCATTGTGAGACCCACAGTCTCGGCAGTCTACACGGTGACAGTTCCGGATAGGATAGCGGGACAAACTGTCCGCATTCACATGATCTACTCCACTCCTGTGTATGATATGCTCATTCGTCATGCCAAACTCAGAGAGGTGGTTCAACCATCTACCCATCATCCCCTCAGCGTCCTTGAAGTTAAGGAGCCACTGCAGAGATGAATGATCCGTCCGTACGAGATAATTCCCACCATATAGGAAATGTCTGTACTTTTTTGTGTAAACCACCACTGCCAAGAGTTCACGCTTGGTTGTGCAGTAGTTACGTTGTGTTTTGCTTAGACTGTTGGACGAAAATGCCAGCGGCACTTCTCGCCCATCCTGGATCTGCGACAAGGCAGCACCAATACTTGTATTAGAAGCATCAGTGTCCAAGATGAACTTACCAACAGGTGCAGGGTAGTGCAAAACAGGTGTTTCTAAGAAGAGTCTCTTTAACTCACTGAAAGACTGTTCTGCGGCTGGAGACCAGACTATTTTAGCCTTAGCCTTCTTCTCTCCAATCATCAGCTCTTGTAAGGGAGCTGCGACTCTCGAGAATCCAGGTATAAAATCTCTGTAGTATGAACAAAACCCGATGAAAGAGCGTATCTCCTTCGTGTCCATCGGACGAGGCCAGTTCTGTACCACTTCGATCTTATGAGGATCAGCCATGATGCCATGTTCAGAAACAATTCTACCTAGGTATTCAACTGACTTCCTAAAAAGCTTGCACTTTGAAGGTTTCAATTTCAGACCATATGATAAGATGCGTTTCAGCACAGCTTGGAGGTTCTGTAGAGTTTCCTCCACAGAACCACCGAAGACGATGATGTCGTCCAAGTATACTAGGCACTTTTTCCAAAGTAAACCCCGTAACATGGTTTCCATCATTGCCTCGAAGGTTGCCGGGGCATTGCATAGCCCGAATGGCATGACGTTGAACTCAAATAGTCCCATATGGGTAGAAAATGCGGTTTTTTCTCGGTCCCGGGGGTCCATGCCGATCTGCCAATAACCAGATTGTAAATCTAGTGTACAGAACCATTTCGCCCCACCCAGAGATTCCACACATTCATCTATCCGAGGTAGAGGATATGCATTCTTCCTAGTGAGTCCGTTCAACTTCCTATAGTCGATGCAAAATCGACAGGAGCCATCCTTTTTGGTGACCATCACCACAGGACTTGACCATGGACTCTCACTAGGTTGAATCACATCTTCATCCAACATCTTTTCTACCTCAGCCTCCATAGCACTTTTTTTAGCCATGGGTAACCGACGGTAGGGGATTCTACTGGGAAGCGCGTCCCCAGTGTCAACCCGGTGTTGTACCGTATTGGTACGCCCTAGAGGATCTCCTGGTTGCGCAAAGGCGTCAGATAACTCCGACAGCTCATTGGCCACCATTTCGCTCTCTAGGGTTGTGAGGTGTGACTCACACAACAGGGACCTTAAATGTTTCGGTAGGTTGGATTTGGCTAGAGCCTCTTCGTGGGAAGAGTCTCCCGCCACCACACCTACTTCCACAAAGTCCGTAGTTAGTGAGTCTACCCCATATGCTCGCGTGGTGTTACCAATAGGCGTCCCCTTTCGTAGAGTGATTTCTCTACTACTCGAGTTACAAATCGGTATCACCCCCCAACGAGCGTTGGCCAGGTAAGTATGATAGCCAGCAAGACCTAACTCAGAGAGCTTTTGATCTTCTGGTTCAAACATTCCCGGCCGTTTGGCCTGCACTCCCACGCAGCTGACTAGGACATCGGATACATGTCCTGCTGCCAACTTTGTGTCTTGTGCCACTGACGCCACAGAAGAACCATTCCTTAAAACGCACTGTACAGATTGTTTATAAGGATGTTTAATCTGAAGTCGGCCCGTTGCGGTGTTCATTGTTACCCCGTAAAGAGCAGCAAAGTCCATCCCCAGTATGCCATCATCAGTGATGTCGGTGATGGTTGGACATATCCAGTATGTCTTGCCATCAACCAACATAGGTTTTACAGTTCTGCCATAAGTCTGCATACTATCTCCCGTAGCAGTCCGAGCCTTTACTCCCAGTAGCGGAGCTTCGGGCTGGTTGCAAAGACGGGCCATGAATCTACGATCGACCAAGGTGTGAGATGCACCCGTGTCGACCAAAAATTCACCACGCGTCCCGGAAATAACCAGACTCAGGTACCAACGCTGTCCCCGTAAAGGGACACACTCAGAGGTCAGCATCGGGCTTCCCCCTCCATCCATAGCAACCCCTTTTGTCAGGAGATAATCCCAACACGGGTCGCTCGGGGAGTCTTGAATCACACTGCTCTGGGCAATTGATTCTAACCAAGACTCCTCTAAGCCAGCGACTACAGAATCCTCCGGATTCCGTTCGTCCTTGCCAGCCCCGCCTTGCCAGATGCTTACAGGTTGTACAGACCCTTCTGCCTCTGCGCGGCCTTGGTTCATGGAAGAGTTAACACCGTCTACTAATCCCTTACAGGCATGGCTAACTGTGGGGGCGCCATCCTTGCCAAGTGGATGGGCCCCATTCAGTTTTCCGTCTCCTTTTCAGTTTTAGCAGCGACGGGTGCAGGGGCTTTGCATTCGCTAGCCCAATGACCCATCTTTTGACAGCGTCTACATGGCTGAGGTTTCGTGTCCTTTTTCTTCTTTTTCCTTCTCTTTCCAGATCCAGAATCAGAAGTGGACGCAGAGCTCTTTTCCAAGTGCTTCCGCAACAAACCCTCAATCATCTTTTCCATGTCCCTGTCAGGCATTACTGCCGCCACCTCCTCGGAGGCGGGCTGTTTTTTCTTAGGTGGTTTTGTGGCGGCCTCTACCACCTGAGCTCCTTTCGGGGCTACAGATGGAGCTGCCGACACTCCTCCACTAGGAAAAACAGCCTGTTTGGTGTCATACACATCTGCATGGTCAAAAAGGTCAGCTAGAGATAAGTCCGGCTGCCATTTCTCCCGCAGATATGCCTGGAGATTGGTGTCTCTGACTCCATTGACAAACCTGGAGGTTAACTCCTGGATGACAGTGGGGGTGTCAGGTCTACATCCCTGATAACACTCGGATATCAGTTCTTGTAGAGCAAATCCGTAGGATCTCAGATGCTCGTCCTTGCGTTGGACACGTTTGAGCAGCTGAGTCCTTGGGTCATGCTCACCAATCTTCCCAATCGCCCATTCAGCTGTTTCTTCAAGTGAGCTCAATGTCTTGATCTTCACTCTCTCGAACGCCAAAAGGGCTGGTTCACCTGGCCCGTTGCAGAGTGCTTGCTTCAGAGCAACCAGCGCTTGCTGATTGTTCCAGCGATTGCTCTCCACAATAGCCTTGAACCGAACTTTGTACTTTCTCCAGGGTGGCGACCCTGTGAAAGGCGGAATATCGATGGCCTTTTGACGGGCTGCATCAGGATGTTTGATCTCCCCAAAGTTGAAAGGAGCATACCGTTCATCCAGTTCATCGATGTCCCGCGGGACGATGTCTGTCCCCAGCTTCTCAATAGCCGGGTTCCTGTCGTACTTAGCCCGCTGGACAGGCGTTAAGCCTTGTCTAGCTCTGGGTTTCGGTACTGGAACTGAGACCATGGTCTGCTGCTGATTCAACGTCGTTGAACCAGTAGATGGGTGGGTGTACCCTGGAGGTGTTGCCGTGCCTCCAAAGGCGCCACCACAGACCGGAGTCTGTAGATAGCTAGCCCCCATCTGAGGTGTCATACCTGTTACCGTGGTGTGTACTAGCGGCGGGACACTTGAAGGTGTCACTGTCGTGTACATACTGGGTACGGGTATGACTGGAGGTACCACCGTGGAAGGTGGTGGTACTTTCTCCGACTTCGCCTTCAGGTCCTGATTGACTTGCCTTAAGCTTCCGAGGTCCTGTCTGGCTAAGTGGAGCTGCGTGCTCAAATCCTTTCCCAAGGAAGTTAAGCTTGCAACCTCACATTCGCCGGACACCCTCTGGTGCAAAAGTTTGTCAACCTCCACCTTGTGGGAAGCCATCTCGTTCTGGAGTTCCAGTAGGAACTTTTTCTTCTCATCAACCTCCCTTAGGAATAACTTCCTAGTTTGATTGATGGAAGCAAGTTCCCTCCGGGCTTCCGCGAGCTCGTGCAACTCAGTTTTCCTGGTGGGGATACCCATGGCAGCTAGTAGGTCCCCATCCAGTGGTAAACTGGATGGCTCATCTACTGCTGGCGGGTACCCCTTACCAGGAGCTTCTGTTGCCACATTAGTCTTCTTTGATAGCCCGCCACCCCCCATACCGTTCGGTGTAGGAGTGGCACCATCAGTGAAAACCGACGTGTCTGGATCCAATGAAGGATCTGCTACCGTCGGTGTAGAACCGAAGGCAGCTGGGCCGAGAGTTTTAGGCTCTCTACCCGGTATTTTCTGACCCTCAGGACAGAAAAGATTCGTGGAAAGGGAGTCCAACGATCTCCTGGAGCTTATATCAAAGGGTCCCGGGATTGGAGATTGCTCCCCATCCTCTCCTTTGGTAAAGGCTTCCACAATAGGATCACCTATTGCTTCTTGGGAGAGGTCGTCACCGGGCACCTCCAAGGCTGCCCGGCTCTCCCGCCTATTGGATTTGCCTGTGAAGAAGCGTACATTCTGTACGGCTTCCTCACGTTCCTCAGCAGGGGTTTTAGTCCTGCCGCTGAACGAGCTGACAAAATCGTATAGGTAATCCATATACTGTAAGTCTATTTAATACCCTATCAATGGTCGGTTCGATCAAGTGGTCACGGCACCAATGTAGTTGGTCTCTTACTACGTATGTAACACTTGAGTACAAAAACCAGACAAGGTAAATTAGACTTTAATATACGGCGACTTTATTGTAAAGGTAACTCTTGGGTATTATAGTACAAGTATAACCAGCGGATATACAAGATCAGAACAGATATATAATACAGTGGGCAACCCTATAGCATAGAGTTAAGCCCGTGAGCACAGGGTGGTCATGTCACGACAGTCCCAAACCTGACTGACTTCCAATGGAGAAGTAGCCGTCTTATATACAGCGCTGCATAGCCACGTGACCGTACTAGCAGCGCCACCTGTTAGGTTTAGTTATGTAAAATGCTTATGTAACAACTACAGACGGTAACCGAAGGTGGTACCGGTACACTACCGTATAGATAACCGAACTAGAGGAGTCGGTGTATGTAACGAACCGACGATACTAGTTAGATGAATAAAACAGTTATTAAACACAATAGAACCGTGTTGTCTTACATCATACAACATACAATAGATATACAACAATAACAGTTAGACTTTATAGTCAACCCGTTACAATATCATGGTAGCAGAGGAATCCCTGAAATTAGCTGAAATGCCATCTTTAAGTAGAAGCAACAATCTATCTGTCATTAGCTCATTATAGGCCTGTGTCCACTAAGATTTTATAATTTTATTCTGGTGAGAAGATAAGTTATTCAAGGTTTTTACTCTATTATGTGAGGCCTGGTAAAGTATGGCCAGCGTAGCATATCTCCTCCAGACATTGTCGAATTGGTAATACATGAATGGTTTCATATCGATTGCAGTTGTTACCAGAGAGCTTTGAATATTTAAGAGATAATAATTAATGACATCTATTACAGTAGTACAGAGCGAATATCTCATAATGCAAGTTTAGGGTGGATGCCACACACAAAAGCCATTTTCTTCAATATGTGCAGGGCTCGACAAATCCTTTAGTGAATGTGTGTCCACTGGGCACATAGACCAAAATATGTTGTGCCCGGCTTATAGAATTTGTGCCTGACTGAGCCATGAAAATTTAGAAATATATTTTCTCTTAAACACAGAACACGATAGTACTCCCACCTCTTTGCCTTTAATTAGGATCATATTTTAGGATCTCATATTGAGGTATTGACATCCACATTTAGAATCCTGATACCGCAAGCTTTCCAGGTGTGCATAACAATGGGCACAACTGCCATATATTTCTGTGTCCGGTGGACTTTTTCTGTGTCATGGGCACTGGACACAGCGATTTGTCGAGCCCTGATGTGTCATATATTCACACAGTTAATATATGTATATATTGTAAGAGACAGACTATAGTTGGTTCACCTCTACTCTACCAGAGGGCTGCTCAGGTATATACTCTGGGCAGTTCCCGGCGATTGTTACCCTAGTAGCAAGCCCGCACGGGGCTATTTTGGTTTTAGCTCGGATTGGCTGTTTGAAGTCGGGCAAAACTGAGCTGGGTTTCATGTTGGGCAGATGGCTGGGCTGAAGTGTGGCCCCGATCGGGCTGCCCATTTTGGGCTCAGATCAGTTTCAAAGCGGGCTGCCCGATTTGGGCTCGGATCAGTTTCAAAGTGGGCTGCCCGCTTTGGGTTCATGTTGAGTAGATGACAGGAAGCCCGTCTAAAACCTGATCTGAGCCCAATTTGGGCAGCCCACTTGGGGCCACACCAAAGCCCAGGGCCCTAAACCAATGGGTGCCCATCGGTTAGCCCACTCCGGGCTGATGAGGGCTGAGGTTGGGTTTGGACAGGGCAACTGGTCTAGTAGTTCTGATGATTGACACCAGATGTCACTACTATGCAATATATAGAGTTTTCCAACAAAGTCAGATGAAATTGACATTATACAATAACACAAGAAAAGGTTAGAGTGATGTAGAATAGGAAACAATAAATAGATGTTCTCACAGTTTGGAAATAAGATAGACTATATATTTGAATGCTGAAAAGGAGGTTCTCCAATCAGCTATCAAGTGTAGACACTATTTCTGTCGCATTACAATGTGCTTAACACCGTCTCATATGCTCCATGTGGGTATGAACTATGGATCTGAAGGCCAATGTACACCCTAGACACTTGTCTTTGCTGCATGTGGCTCTAACCTGATGATAATAGGCCTGCTTTATACTTCTATTATTGGGTAGGAAGAATATGGTTATGCCTTGGGTTGATCAGCAGGACCTAGGATATCTGGTTCAACAAATATAAGAAATCATTGGGAAATGATTGAATAGATTCAAAAAACCCATAATTATCAGGCGGTACTGTGGCACCAAATTTGCAAGCCCGTCCAAAAAACGATCTGAACCCGCTTTCAACCAGTCCAAAAACAAATCTCAACCCACTTTCAGCCCGTCCCAAAAAACGATCTCAACCCGCTTTCAGCCCGTCAAACTGATCTAAACCCAAAGTGGGCAGCCTGTCCAAAACCTGATCTGCGCCCAACATGGGCAGCCCGTATAGGCCAGACCAAAGCCCAATGCCCTTAACCGACGGGAGCCCGTTGGTTAGCCCACTCCGGGCCATATTTGCAAACACAGTCTGGCCCCGTTCGGGTCCACAGTGTGTTTGCTACTAGGGTAGTCTCCTTTGTGCAACCAACGTCTTCACTTGGATCTTTATTTGCATCATTATTTACATACCCATTCTGGAGCACGATCTGAGGGACTATGGCAACAACCATTGCGTTTCCTGAGCCGATGTTTGGAAGCCCATTTATAGACTGGTCTATTTCATCAGCTTTTGAAAAATAAATAAATGTGTGTGATATCAATAGTAAAAATATTCCTATAGCCCCTAAATTGAAGGAAACTGCCGTAATGCATGATGTTTTTGTCTTTGTAAGATAGAGAAAGTTTATTGTTGCCAATGTTATCATTTATTTGTTAATGAGATTTGCTCTGTGTACGCGTAAAACCTCACATATATTCTATGCCGGCTAGATTCTAGGAACCGTCAGATTGATATTCTATACCCGCTAGAATCTAGTGCCCATCAGATTTGCATTCATGCATCATGATGACCAAGGGCATGATGCATTAAGATCCTTAAAGGGTTAAAGGGTTAACACCTTAACACTTTACCTTGTTGTGTAGTTAGATATTTCCCCGGGTCACAAACCCACGAAGGACTGGGTCTGTTACAGGCTGCAAAGTTAACCCTGGGGTCTGGGTAGTTCTCCTGGGTGAAAGATAACAACTGTCCAGAAACTAGATGTGTGATAGCTAGGAGTGCAGTTAGTGTGTATGCCACACCACCATCTCCACGCGTCATCCTTAGTTAGATAGACTCCACGTAATAGTTATACAGGTTTTATGTCCTCTATGCAACAAGATGAAACCTAGGTGATTATGACACTGTAGTAGGCCCAGGCGTAGGTGAATCGGCTGTTCCAGATACCTATGCCAGAGTTTGGATGTGGCATGTATATGTATGTATAGAGTGCCCTAGGTGTGTTGCCCTGCACCCCCCTCCCCCATCACAGGGGTTGGCTCACAGGGTAGGGTAGAGGCACCCTGAGTCGGACAGACACCTTGAGTCGGACACCATTGGCTTTGAATTACATAGTTATTATAAATATTTAGCCTTCCATGCCAACCAATTATGTAAATTTAAGTGTTATTCCCTCTAAGTTAACAAACACAGCATACGACATATAACTCACTTCCTACATGGTACTATGACTGCTTCAACACGGGGTGTTTTTGCAATATTCTCAACATAAAACTCATGAGGAAATGTGAAAATTGGTTTCCTTATTCTGTCTGTTCTGGCCTTTCTATCATAGCTACATCATTCCTGAGCATAATAATAACAACGTATGTATCTTTAGCAATAGTTCATGTCAATGAATAAAAATATTTTACCCACAATACTTTGTGAGAGGGTACTTCAAAGCAGCATAATATTGCACCTAAAGAAAAAATATTGACAGTTCCTCAAGTAAACTGTCAATTGTGGGAGATTTATGTCTTGTTGACAGTTCCCCACCTGGAGTGTTGATGGATTCTCCCTGTTGTGTATCATATACATTGCCAGTGAAATCATGGTGTCATGCTTAAGTGACATTGCAGCCTTCCAGTGAATATGTGACATCACCAATGATGTCATGGCATGACAGGTGATGATCACCAGAGACATCAATGCACATTGGGGACGTCACAGCATTCTGGTAATGTTTGGATGCTATCCATGACGTGTTGATGTCAACAGTGATGTCATGACATAATATGTGATGTTACAACGTCACCAGTAATATCACTGCATTCCCATAACATTTTAGGATTCCAGTGATGTCATGACTTTGGCAACACCATTTTTAAATCATATTGTGATATTTGATATGATAGTCTCTCTATTATAATTGTATAGACTGGAGGCAGAATTTCAAATGACCTCTAGGAATCACTTTAGGAGGAATGGAATGTTACATGGTGGCATCCATGCCAGACTTTAAGAATGACCTATACTGATCAGGTTCAGGGTGGATGCCACGCGCAGAAATCATTTTTCTCTGAAATAGGGCCCGATAAAGGCAGCCATTACCGAAAATCCTGAATTTGGCCATATCTTGGTGAGAAATGATGTTATTAAGTCATTTAAGGTGTCTAAATCCACATTCTTAGGGTCTAGGAATATTATGGAGGCATCCAATTTCCTTTCTCATGCATATCTTGTACCATATTGGGGTAGCCATTACCGAAATTCACGATTTTGGCCATATCTTGGTGAGAAATGATGTTATGGAGTCATTTGAGGTGTCTAAATCCACATTTTCAGGGTCTAGGAATACAATGGGATCATCAGATTTCCTTTCCCCTTCATATCTTGTACCCTTTTGGGGTAGCCATTACCGAAATTCACGATTTTGGCCATATCTTGGTGAGAAATGATGTTATGGAGTCATTTGAGGTGTCTAAATCCACATTTTCAGGGTCTAGGAATACAATGGGATCATCAGATTTCCTTTCCCCTTCATATCTTGTACCATATTGGGGTAGCCATTACCAAAATTCACGATTTTGGCCATATCTTGGTGAGAAATGATGTTATTGTGTCATTTAAGCTGTCTAAATCTACATTTACAGGGCCTAGGAATACCATGGGATTATCAGACTTCCTTTGCCATTCATATCTTGCACCCTTTTGGGGTAGCCATTACTGAAATTCACGATCGTGGCCATATATTGGTGAGAAATGATGTTATTGAGTCATTTTAGCTGTTGAAATCCACATTAGGAATACTATGGGAGTATCAGATTTCCTTTCCCATACAAATCTTGTACCCTGTTGGGGTAGCCATTATTACCACAACTCATCTTTATATTATCCTACTATGAGATATTAAATTGGTGTACTATAATTTTATGGTATCATCATTTATTGTCATAATTACCAAATATAAATCCTATGTTTTTGGCAATAAAATTATTTCCAAGCCTAAATTCCTACTCCTATAGAAAATGTATATGATTTTATGCCACTTGATGAGGTTTGGGGTACCAACCCTTGATACAACATATCTATCATTACTGGAATCACGGTCAGTTAACTAATGTCTTCTTGGCTATTTCAGTATAGAATGAGTAAGAACATTTTCCAAATTTGACGAAGTGAGGGCTAACTACATGTAGTTAGCTGTGAGGGAAGGTTTTTGCAAGAATTTTCACTAGGGGCGAGGCTTTGCTGAATCCTATAGTTATGATCACTATAGTGGATCCTCACCCTGCCATGGCATCAACTATAGTTGATATATTTAGATGTCACAGACCCTGACTAAAAAAGAATGGAGGGTGGTGAAGTGTCTTAGGATGCATTACACCTGACTAATTGCACACTGTATGGGCTTAGAGCCACCCTGCATTTTGACTCCACCTATGATGTGGTATACTCTGGATTCCTATCATGGGCCAACTGAAAGTTAAACTACACAAACAAACAACAATCAATTCTTAACAAATACAGTATTTCATCCTATGTAGGGAATAGTAGGGAACCATAGAATATTATGAGTACATGTGTACACCTAAAATGGCTGCACCCTATACCCCCAGAGTGATTGACATTTACAAGATAACCAGCTCTGATCAGTATGAGCTGGATTGGTCATATGGTTATGACGTTGGGATCTCAAGGAAGGAAGCATGAGTTCAATGCCAACATCTGCGGAAACTCTTTTCACCTGGTGCCTTGAGGGGCCATTCAAGTATGCCATCATCACATTTTTAAGACCCAACCCTCCTGTATCGTCATTTTACTTATTTTTGTGAAATGTCATACTATGGGAACAGCATGCTCATGTAATCATTCTCCATATAACCCTGTAAACTTTATTGATGACATTATACTTACACCCTGATGAGACCATAGTTGACACTGCAGATCTCACAGCATTGAACATATATACTTCAGACTAGACAGCAGATATATTTATTATGAGTTAGGTCAGTGGAGGGGAGAAGAAAGCTCCTCTAGTACAGAAATTGGATCCACTAGAAAAGTCTGACTTGCCAGATTGCAGTTATTAGTAGACAAAGTAAATGCCATGTCTATCAGCTACGGTTTAAGTTTTTGAAGAGTGTTTTTTTATGAGGGATGGGGCATTTTAGCTCCTCTACCCAAAAAAGATATTCTCGCCCCACATTTCCTATGCAAGAGTTTAATTCAGCACCAGCAAGAGACCTGCATTAAGAGTTTTCTGATTACATTGAATCATCATAGCACCAATAAATATTTGGTATCATCAATGCCTCACTCTTATTTCATCAATGCACTACCCCTTATCTCATCTGAAAGTACATTGTTACACTCCCAACCCCACTAGAAGTAGTATATTGATTAATTTCATATATCATTATGTTGTAAAAGATGTGGTTTCTGACACGTTCCCTATTTGAAATGAAGGTATAAAGTAGCTTGTAAATTATAGTGACGGTCACAATAATACTTTAATGCTAAGACATAGGCCATGGTGCACCCTCATAGGACTAAGCCTTCTTGGCTCTCAATGATATATGCCTAAACTAATTAAGATTCATAAAGAGTCATTACTATGTACAACAAACTCTACAACAAACAGATAAATCTGGTTGATAATGCAATAGTGTGTCAGGAAAGTCCAGACGGATGCAGTACAATGAGGTCATTGTTAGGCATATGATATGTAATAGGCAACAT
The DNA here is from genome assembly GCA_947462335.1 of Harmothoe impar. Lineage (NCBI taxonomy): Eukaryota > Metazoa > Annelida > Polychaeta > Phyllodocida > Polynoidae > Harmothoe > Harmothoe impar. The sequence goes on along the minus strand of OX381712.1, from coordinate 68,080,542 downwards.
ATGCCTGAGAGAATATAAGTGATGCTACCACTGTGTTCTCATCTGGAAATGGGGATTTAGGCACTTTGATATTTGCAAAGACTGTGCATTTGAGTAATGGCTACCCCAAAAGGGTACAAGATATGAATGGGCAAGGAAATCTGATGATCCCATTGTATTCCTAGACCCTGAAAATGTGGATTTTGACAGCTTAAATGACTCAATAACATCATTTCTCACCAAAATATGGCCAAATTCAGGATTTTCGGTAATGGCTGCCTTTATCAGGCCCTATTTCAGAGAAAAATGATTTCTGTGCGTGGCATCCACCCTGAACCTGATCAGTATAGGTCATACTGAAAGTCTGGCATGGATGCCACCCTGTAACATTCCATTCCTCCTAGAGTGACATTTCAAAATTCTGCCTCCAGTCTATAGTAATTAATATGCCTGGCAGAAGCCTTGCGTTAACCTTGATCCCAAGCTGATATCCCATATAGTCCTTACAAGCTTAGTGCATATATACAGCTAAGTATACCTTTATAATCAATGCAAGCACATAGTGTCTGACTCTATGATCAATTTTGGCATGAAGTATCCGACTTTAGGTGCAGTTTAATGATTTGAAATCAACATATAAGATGCAGATTTATTTATACTTAAATGATAGAATTTATTGTAATTTCTTCTGAAATAGATACTGCCAGATAATGTGTGTCCAATGGTGAAACCCATGTTACAATTGGTATCTCTGAAGGGTGTTTATTTCAACACACCAAATGGATCACCTTTGCCTTGTCCGGGAGCGTCCGTGATGGGTGCCTCTACCCTAAATCAGGAAGCATAAAAGAAGAGGAAGAAATGCCATGTCGGCCATGCATAGTCGTATGGCTGATGTCTCTGGCCCTGTGTTCGACTGAAAGTCTCTGTATCTCTATATAAATATGTATAAAGACACTATCCTCCCCTTTTTTGATTGAATGATGATACATTTTATTCTATCCTGAGGTAATCGTCCGTGTAGGATGTCCATAGTATGATAGAATCACACTAACCGTTTTTTCAAAACAAGCATTTAAAACAGTATTCGACTACCCCTTATTTAGCTTCAAAATGACACATATTAACACATAGTTCAATACATTTCAGGGGTAGACACTTACTTTTTTCAGCTGTGGGCCACCCGGGCCCGTAGCTCTAAAAATATATGGGCCCGAACCAAGATCTGTGGGCCAATGGTCAAAATTATGTTTTCTTTACGAGAAAAAAGCTGTGTATTTCTGATTGGTCTATGAACGAGTGTAATCAATATGATAAATTCGGGCACATTTCCCTCTTTCCAACGATATATTGCATGACCATATTTGTCAGGCAAACGTTCTTTAAATGGTTTCCAAATATACCTGTGGGCCACCCGGGTCCGTAGGAATGCTATTTTGCAGAAAACTACGGGCCCGGACCCAAAAATACGGGCCATTGGCTCCCGGGCCAGCGTTCGTGTCTACCCCTGCATCTATAAGAGTATTTCAGGCAATATACAAAAGATATGGTACAGGTTATTAGTTATATGTGTTATAAGCCAAGGAGAGGGTGATTTCCAAGGGGCCAGCTATGGATAATAACCATCATACGAAGCTACTAACTTTTTCCGTATCTGACATATACTTCCAGTCGGAGCGTGTGCCCAGTACAGTGGAGCTCTATATATTATATGAACGGTTGTGACGCTTTCTCTTCACACCCTACTGTGAATATTGATGATAAATATAGTTTGTATAGTCTCTCTTATTCCTCTCCCTCTCTCTCTCTCTCTCTCTCTCTCTCTCTCTCTCTCTCTCTCTCTCTCTCTCTCTCTCTCTCTCCTCTCTCTCTCTCCCTCTCTCTCTCCCCCTCTCTCGCCCTCTCTCTCTTTCCCTCTAAATAATACTTGAAGGATAATTTTCCCATGGGAAGTGTCACCAAACATAGTTGGCCGTGTCTTATGAGTTTGTAACAATTGAAACGTCTTTGACCGGGTGTCGTCTTTGACCCGTGTCGTCTTTGACCGGTGTAGTGTAGTGTAATGGGGGTAAAAGGTTTATGGATATTTTAACACTATATACTTCAAACTTCCCGGCATTTCTGTGTACATAGCTCCCATTTCAGCCATTTTAAAACTTGCTGGTCAAAGACTACACCGGTCAAAGACGACACAGGTCAAAGACGACACCCGGTCAAAGACGTTTCAATTGTTACAAACTCATGAGACACAGCCAGTTATGCAGAGTCGATGACACCAAATGGACCAACGGATCATCACACAATCTTTCACTTTTTGTCAACAACTATAGAAAGGGACATGGTTTCTGGTTAATCAGTGGTTGAAGAAATGTCAGTGTCTCACATAAAGAGGGCTGTTCTTAGTTTCAGTTTGGGTTTCATACATGTTATTTGGCAAAAATCCACTACATGTACAATGTCTTTTGAGAATAGCCAAAAGAAACCTGGTCACAGTGTTAAATATAGTACTGCAGCCTTTAGAAGTCAGCATAACGTATAACACAAATGAGTGAATATAATTACACAGTCTGAAAATCTAGGTAGGGTGAAGAGAATTTAAATTTTAGATTTTACTTAGGCCTGAAAAGTACCCAAAGATTGACTCACAAACTACAGCGATGAGTCACACTCGTGGACTATCAAATTGACTCTGAAAGAGCCCCAAAATATTTTTTCAAAATTGAATAAAGACTTCTAGGGTCGGCCCTGTCTAGGTGGCTAGGTAGGGTCGGGTAACCTAAAACTCACCCGTTTTTTGGTCAAACACAAGGTAGTGCAGCCCCATTCTAGATAGACAAATCAAGTATTCTAGGTCAGGTAAATAAGGATGCAGTCTCAAGAGACTCTTCTATATCCCTACCAGTACAAAATGGAGTGAACTTGAGAAAGGGGAACGCAGATGTGTTTGTATACCCTCTATCTATGAAGTGGTTTACCCTGGTATGTAGACGGGGTGTTACACATGCACCCTCAGAAAGGTGAGGGTCATCGTCGTTAAAACCTGACCTGAGAGTCAGGCAGACCTGAGAGTCAGGCAGTGCCTAACCCTCAGGTGAGGGTAGTTTTAGCGACAATGACTCTCACTTTTCTAGGTGTGTGAGCTCCTCGCAAACAAGATCTCGAAAAGAACTCTGAGGCTGTGTCTGACGAAATGAGGCCAATGTGAACTTTGACTGGGGGCCATCTTTGACTGAGTGCCATCTTTGACTGGGTGCCATCTTTGACTGGGTGCAATCTATGACCAGGTTGATAGAAAATGTTTTATTTATATAAGGGCAGATGAAGAAATAAATGGACGACTAATTATTGATTTAAAGTGTTACAACATCCATTAAACCTTTTTCAGCCCATTCATATCTTTATCCACCATGAATAAACCATTTTCTCCCAAGCCGATCAAAGATGGCACCTGGTCAAAGATGGAGCCCAGTTAAAGAGGGCCCCTAGTCAAAGATGACACCCAGTCAAAGATGGCACCTGGTCAACGACATTCACATTGGCCCGATCTCATGAGACACAGCCTCAGATGTCCTCAGGGGAGGGGGGGTCCACGCCGTGGCCCCGCCCTGGTGGCAAATACATGCGTAACATTGTCCTGGCCTGCAGCCAAATGGATGTTCAGTGGTGTGAGAGCCATCAGTAGGGGAACTAGCTATTATAGAATATAGTGGCATGGTGTGCTCATTAGACACAATCTAAAATATTCTTTTCAAGCACAAGCACTGATGCTCCCATATGCTCCACTTGATATTTCTATTGATAATTCATCATTTTATTCATTTGCAATTATAGGTTCAGTATAACTTCTCTTAAAAGTTTGCAATAACAGTTCAAAGTTGACAATTTTCTGACTCCTGGGACAACCCTATGTCACTTTAACTAGCATAGATATATTTGGATACATTCCTCTAACAGGTATTAGTCTCCAAGGGTTAACTCTTTTTGATGCAGATGTAGCATTGACTTTCTGCCACATGCAGTCTTACCAAAGTATTAGGGCATTTTACTAGACATGCTAGCAATAATAGTAGGAAGCACAGCCTAAATGATGAATAAAGAAGTATGTCCCCATGTTCCCTTCTTCTGTTCACCCGGGTGTTCACCCTATTGAATCACCACCCCTCCAACCAAACAATAAAAAAAAATAAAAAAAATTATAAAGAAACAAATTTATGTGTCTAACCTGGTCAGAATGGGTCATGACTAGGTGGGTCAAGTCTGGTCTGGTTGGGTTATGACCACCTGGGTCAAGGTGGGTGAGGTTAGGACCTGACCAGTTGGGCCAAGGTGGGTCAGGCTGAGTCATTTATGGCCCACCATGACCCTTTTCTATTTTAACTAGCGCACTGGGACATGCCTGTCCCAGGAGTCACGCAGACTGACCCCAATTTGCTGGGCTGAGTTAAAGTGCTAACAGGTCAGTGGATAGAGTTACGCATGCATTTGACACAAGTCGGAGCCCTGGCGTGGGCCCCCCCTGGATGTCCTCGTGTTATGAGTCATGATCCCAACAAGAAATGCGACATCTAGAACATTGTTCCTTGTTGGCTCCTGGAGAATCCCTCTTGAATTAGTTATATTAAAAAGTTCTTAAAAAGAGCTGATTTAGGCATTAGCTCCAAATGCCGTTGTATGCCAGTGTAAACCCGCAAGTGTTCAGTCTTTAAAATGTAACAACAACAACAACAGCAACAACAACAACAACAACACATCTTGCTCAGACATATAGGAAGCCTTACACTAGATACAGTAATAGTTAGGATCAAATACAAACATCTGTAGCTTATGTACATATTTCTGAAATGATTGACACAATACTTATTGTACAGGATAATGTTACACAAAAATTATCTCCGTCCACTTGGAATATCACCAAACTATTTATTGAGTTATTTATTCATTCCATATTTGTTAAGACCCACACCTCTCTCCTTGCACTTGTTACCGTTTCTACGGCATAGGCCACTCAACAAAGTTAAGTTAAGCCAAGTCTCCTTAGATGCTGAACCATTAGGTTCAGCATCTTGATGCTGATGATCGGAAATCTATGAATGTCGATGTATCAATTCTGGAGGTATCAATGACATCCCTACCCTGGATACACACTGATAGGTTAGGACCATTAACCAACAGGCATAAGGCATTGTTACCGTTGAAAAAGCCTAATGAGTTGTTTTTTTGTTCTCATAAGGGCATACTGTCCCAACAAGAGACTGCCATTTTATTTGATAACATCGATTGACACGGTGATGGACAGGTAGACTACCCAGTGGGCACTAAACCTTGATTCAACGTTGACAACTGGTTGATATATGGTTACAGGGTAGATCAACATGTTTTCAACATTGATGCAATTACTATTTCAACGTTGTCAACCAACACCTGTTTCAACATTGATGCAATGTTTGGATATCAACCTTGAACCAACCATGTGTTTCCTGCCTTTCCCACTAGGTGCCTCCACAACCTGCTCCTTAGCGAATCTATCTACATGCTACATCTATTTTCCCTAATTGTAAGCTCTTATTTTCTCATCAATGTATACAATTGATCAAAATCTCATTCATTTTCATTGACAACTATGGTGTGTGCATTTGTTTGACATTTGGAATTATATGACAAGAATAATTGCATGGTTTCAGTAAGACACCCTTTATGATGCTAAGAATTATAAATAAAGCCTCAGTCCTGACCACGTTAGTTTGAAATGGACACCAGAGGTCATTTATGTACCCCTGCCCTGGATGGTGCTAGAATTAGCATTCAATCTTGGAGAAATATAAATTGCAAGGAATGCGCCTACATAAGAATACTGCATTCAGGTTGAAAACATGACTATATTCTTAATCTCAAATTATCCATCAGCAGTCAATATTAAATCAATGTAAATCATCATTTACTATGTTTATTCATTGCTGATTCACAATGGCCATATCAATGTTGAATCACTGTTGAATGATCAACGTTGATGACCTCATCAATATCAACCGAATGACAACCCTCTATCAACTGTTGATATCATGTCGCTACACACGTTGAATCAACATTGAATCAACTAAGGTTTGCCCACTGGGTATAGACATGCAGGTAAGCCCCCCACCCCAGCCAAAAAAACTAAAAGGTCAAGAGAAAACAAAGGTGAAAAAACATGTCAATTCCACACTGCATCATGCTTAATGTATCAAATTTAATGAGGAAATAGTGGGATAGAGACATTAAGAGGTTGTAATTTAAGCACTTGTGTTTTGGATAATGGCGTGCTCGCTACTATCCTGCACGCACGCTTAGATAACAACCTATTAGTGTATACACATAAGGGCCAGTAGCCAAATGGCATAAGGCCTGTTACAATGGTTGATTTCATTCCTGTTTCCATAATGGACTACTGTCAAAACAAAAAAATGCAATTCTATCTGATAACATGAATTGTCACGGTGATGTACAGGTAGACCATAGACATACAGGTAGGTAGGCAGGCAGGCGGGGAGGGAGGAGGGAGGCAGGCAGGCAGGTAGGTAAGCATGGAGGGAGGAGGGAGGCAGGCAGGGAGGCATGGAGGTAGGAGGGAGGCAGGCAGGTGGGCATGGGGGGAGGAGGGAGGAGGGAGGAGGGGGGCAGGCAGAGTGGCAGGGAGGCAGGGAGGGAGGCAAGCAGGCATGGAGGGAGGAGGGAGGTGGGCAGGTAGGCATGGAGGGAGGAGGGGGCGGGCAGGTAGGCATGGAGGGAGGCAGGTAGGAACTCAGGCAGGCAGGGAGGGAGGGAGGGCGGAGGCGGGCAGGTAGGTAGGTAGGCAGGGAGGGAGGAGGAAGGGGGGCAGGTAGGCATGGAGGGAGGAGGGAGGCACAAGCTGAGGTTTGATAACACTACCTACAGTGTACATGTATTCAGTCTCTGATCAATTCAATTCAAATTGCAAAGTTCTTATTCTGCAGTCACGAAAATTACAAAAGTACATACCATTTTATTTGTTTTAATCAAATTGCAGAGAAACTTGATGTTTACAATGAATAATTAATTACTTCTGCATTTCTGAATAAAGCACCTTCATTTTATTATCTAAGAGGAAGATATGTAGAGGAATACAGTCCATATATTAGGGTCATATTAATCTGATATAAGGCATAATTGACAAGCATTTGAAAATGAGTTAACCAGCATCTTATGTAACTCCTGAAATGGGTAATTTTAAGTTAATAATTATGGGCAATTTAAATCAAATTAGATTCTACAAACGTGCAGGTCTCAACTATATTATCCTAATTAAGAAATATAAGAAGTGCTTAGTTATCTAAGTATAATGGAGATATCAGTTAGGTTTGTAACATATATAGGTGTCTAACTTTATATCCAGAGGGAGGAGGGAGGAAGGGAGGGAAGAGGAAGGAGGCAGGGAGGGAGGAGGGGGGAAGCAGAGAGGGAGGCAGAGATGCAGGGAGGGAGGAGGAGGCAGGAAGGAGGACTGGGGGAGGGGGAGACAGCAAAGGAGGGGGATGGAAACAGACAGGGAGAGGGGAAATGAGAAAGAGGGTGGCATAAAGGGAGGGAGAAGGGAGGGAGGGAGGTAGGCAGAGAGGGAGGCAGGCGGGCAAGGATGGGGAGAAGGTGGTGATATAATCCAAGGTACCACTCGTGGTCATTCAGACAGAGCATGGTGGAAATGCCCCAACTGTATATCACGTACAAATACCCAGAGCCCTTTACTCAGAATAATGACTTAGTCTCAGCTGAATACACTCGTCTGTGACTCGTGATTGGCCTTGAATGTCGTCATTATCTTGATTAAAGGGCTGTGGGTGTAGTATAACTTTTATAACTGACAGTGGAGGCTGCCGTTTTTCTCGCCAGTTCCAATACAGTTATACTAAAATGGAAGTGCTGATTGCAGAAAAAATATCTTTGCAAATTGAAAACGAAGGTGAACACATCTTACCCACTGATCTGAACTTTCTTCATCTTAATTGTTGGCCTAGAGGAGGCCCATAGGGAGTGGTCATTAATTAATTGCAGGGGGTGAGTGGTAAAATCTTGCCGTGAATCATGCGCAGAGGTGCTAAAATTGCTTGGGACGCCCCTCTAGAGCATGTGGAATTTTTATGTTTCTTTGGCAAAAGTCCTGAAAATCTTTGCCCCCCTTTTGCAACTATTTTGACGTGCTGGCTTATTCTGCTAAAAAGGGCCATAGAAAATTAAGAGGGTCAGAATATTTTACCCCCCTCCCCCCTTTAGGTGGGTCACACATTGCCTCTTTCCATGACACCCACCACCCCCTGTGATGACCAAATGACTGCTTGTTTAGGTGTGGTGCTGTCTGGGTGGGTGTATATAAAGAGGCGTGAGACCGACAGCGGAGACATACAGCCTCCACACGACACTCACTGTAAGTACTGTCATCTTATTTTACATACACGTATGCAAAAAGTCACCAATTTTAAAGCGAGCTTTGACAAAAAAACATTGGGTGAATACATACAGCATGCTGGTATAGACTGTAAAGCGAGCCTTGACCAAAATCATATCCTGCGTAGTCTTAAGGACGAGAGCGGCAGGCGCCTAGTGGCAGTTTTGTAAACTACAGCTCATTTTACATTGAGAGGATTCTGGCATTTTTTAAAGCTAGCTTTTATCATTATTAGTTCAAAAGCTAGCCCTAGATATGTAAATCTGTCTTTTAATGAAGCATAAAAGAGTTTCCACAAAAAGTACCTCCCGCCTCAACCACCCCCCCCCCACCCTGTTGCACCCCATAGGCTTAAGCATTAAGGCACCTGTCTTTCTATATTCATAGCCATATTGTGCAAAATGTAGCATTGCAATAATATGATTTTAACGTCATAACCATGATTGTTATATATTTTTAAGCTTAACTTTAGTTTCTGAAAGAAAGTCTTTGCCTAGATTGTGATTTATTCATCAAAACACACCAGATACAGCTACTTTCACTGGCCAAGCCCATTCGATTCAATAATATGGACATCCATCTTACATGGTCAAACCTGGAGAAACTAGCACTGGGACCCCACTTCTTTATTTAATATTTTGATTGCATATGATATAAAGAACAGATAATTCAAGTTTAAAGAAAATTGTTTGTCAATAAATTTTTGGGTCACCTGCAGCTCTTGTCCTTAAAATGCATATCTTGTGTAGTCTTTGCAAAGTTCTTATCCTGCAATCACGAAAAATACAAGAGTACATGTCATTATACTTATTTCAAATTACAGACAGGGTTGATAATTGATTACTTTTTGACTAAAGCACCTTTATTTCATTATTGCTTGGGAACAATAAGTTAGGTTGATGTTACTTGGGATCAAGGGGGGGGGGGAGCGGAGGGGGTATGAGGTTTTAGCTACTATGGTACCAGTCTTTGCGAAAACTTTCACTGTTGCAAGATCGGCTACATTTTTGAAGGACCGGCTAGAAACATATTTGATGATATATGCATTTTAACTATAAAATAGTATTGTGCATTATATTTGTAATAGTTTATGGCCAATTCTGATGTGAAATGTAATATGTCCCAGTGTCAGTCGGCCTCGCCTAGTGATGCTGGGATCAAGTATGCATGATTTGCTGGAAAAGCACTTTCTGTGGGCATCCAGTGCCACACCCTGATGCTCGCCACGCAGCAGGGTTAACCCTTTAAGGATGGCATAGTGCATTAATTCATCATGCCTTGGTCATCATGATGCATGAATGCAGCCCTGGTGAGTAACTCGCCAGTGCTGCATTCAAGCATCCTGCTGACCACTCCCGAAGGGTCGGCATGATGCACCAATTTAGCACCGGCAAGTAACTCACCGGGGCTGCATTGGTGCATCATGCCGACAAGTGTCGTCTTTTAGTAACATTCGTCTTTAAAGGGTTAACCAGGGATCAACCTCATTGCAGTCTATATAATTATTGCCCTGTAAGGCCAGTTACAACACACTTATAATGGGCCTCTGATTCTCACCTTTAAAGTCATTATGTTGTTAATCCAGATCAGAACACACTATTTCTAGGCACCAGAAATTGTATTGTATCATGTGGGATCATTATATGATCTATTTACCATGGGCTATTAAGTATAATGCATGGCCCCACCTCGGTAGCTATTTTTACATACCTGTACTCACCTGTGTCCTGTTTCAATTGCTTGAATTATCCTCAGACGAACTTAAGATAAAGCCAGTCAAAAAAGAAAAATGGTTTCTCATCAAGATGCACAAGATTATAGGAACCAGATTTGAGAATTTTTTTAGGCTAATTTCTTCGAAAAACATGATAAAAATGGACAAATATTCACATATTTGGTATAAAGATTTATAGATTCTTAACTACTTAAATCTAAATTTTGGTCAGTCAAAGCATATATGTGACCTGTTATAACGAAATTTGTCGGAAGTCGCACTATAAGGAGCCTAGATATTGGCTCTTAATGTAGTATCTAGGGTGGAAAAAATTAAAATTTTGAAAAATAAGTTTTTGATATTTTTCTAACATATGACTAGTTATCTTCTGAAATACTAAGTTGCAAACCTGATTTCAACTCCCAATATTCCCAAAATGATGGCCATAGGATGTATGATTGTATTGTATGATATAGATAACATCCAATTTAAATGTTAGATATCTCATTTTAATTAATTCTCTTTTAATTCAACACATTAGTATCAAAAATATCATCAAAGGGTAAAAAGGGGCCAATATACTACATGTCACATACCAAATGAAAGCTCTTGATGAGCTGTAAATGAATATGGCAATATCATCACATTTTTAATGGCACGCCTTCTGACCCATTTTGTTAAAACGGGTCACATATTGCCCCATAGAATTTAGCCTGAGAATTAAAATTCTTTTTTCATTCCTTAGTGATGAGAAACCACTTTTTTATTTTGAGTTGGGGTCTCTTTAAAGATGTTTATTAAATAATTTAATCACAGAACAGTATATTGGGAGTATCATTTACAGACAAAACCTGGACTAGAAGAAGGGCACATAAAAACCCACAAAACTGGCCAAAATAGCCTCCTATAGGCTTACTATGCAGACCTACCTAGTCACTGGCTTGCAAGCATCTATGCATGCCAAACTTTCTATGAGGTTGAACGCTGAATATCTAGACGTCTATCTATAGGCTATAGCTTACTGGTATATTATAGGCTTAGTCTAGATGTGGTAGGTCTTGACCTATTTTGACTAAAATGTAACACATGCTCGTCGGCCTACCAAGTCCAGAAGGCACCACCCTTTTACCAAACGTTGTGATAGGTAGTAGCCTACCATCTACACCCCCAGTTATGTACTGGATATACTCCTAGGAGTCAAGAGGCAATACATCAAGATAAGCCAAGACTGAAGGCCAAGGCTTATATCAATGATATTGACTCTAGACACCAGGAGTATATCCGACATACAGCCCACTGTCATAGATTGATTATGTATAATAGCCTGATTACAGCTCTTTTTCAACACATGGGGCCTAGCAGGATATCCTGTATAACCCTTCTAGGAGGTTATATGATCATCAAACATGTTCTTTGTGTTCTCATAGAAATACAATGATCATAGCATATGCTTGAAGAATGTAGCCTCATTCTGATACAGCATAGTCATATATTAACTTACCATGAACCAACACTCACAGCTCGTCTCAGTGGTCAAGATCCTTGAGTACATGGCTTTTCTGGTTTAGACTTCCACACCCCGGGTACAAATCCCATGTATCACAGAAGTTTTGATATGCTTGGTATACATTTTTATTTCTTTGGCTATTTTTGCCCTGAATTATACAACAGCAGCACCAACTAAAAAGCACAAATCTGATGTGATTTTTTGAGATAATTTTCAAGCTACATACCTGATTTTTGGACAGGAGACTCATATGTGAGTCAAGGTCAAGGTCACTAAATCTATGTACCGTTCGGTGCATGGAAAGAGCCACCTCCTACTCAACTACACTTTAATTGACAAACTTAACACTTCCATCCTTTTTACCGAACACCCCCCAGATGGAGGTCTTCACAGAGATGACTACAAGGAGCTTGCTGCCTTCATCAGACAACACCACAGACATGACCACAACTCCAGGAGTGGACACGGACAGCGTTCCCACCCCGGGGAACCACACGTCTCACCAAGAGGTCCCTAGCGACCCTCGGCTGTCTACGGCATTCATAGCCGTCTACTATAGCGTCCGGCTCCTGTTCTCCGGCTTTGCCATATTTGGTAACGGGTTAACCATAGTCGCAGTGATCCACTTTGAGCGGCTTCAGAATACGACCAACTTCCTGATCTGTAGCCTGGCTGTGGCTGACATGTTGGCCGGCACCCTGACCCCACTCGACCTCGTGCATCACATACTGTCTGATCAGCCAGTTTTTGTGCCGCTATGTTTACTGGACAAGACCATTAGTATTATATCTGTAGGCACTAGCTTCATCAGTATCATGTGGATAGCTGTAGATAGGTGCGTATGTGTGTGTCTATTTTTTTCTGCTGAAGTCAAATGAACCATGTCAAATGAACCATTTCCCTATAGTATTGTCACAATTTTGCAAGAGAACCGTCTCAGATAAAATCAAAAACAGAAAAGGTTTTTTAAAAACTCAAGCCCTTTTATATATGTATTAATCTATCCAAGGGAAGTGAGGCAACACAGGAACTGTTTGGGATCTGCGCCGCTGGATAGACAGCCTTTTTATTAACATAATAACATGATAGTTGAAAAAAGTAAGAAGGAAAATGTTAACTGTCAATCTCTGGAGTAGTAGCGGCCAGCAGTGACGTCATGGTGGGAAGCTTGGTACTACCCCATGGGGATTAATACCAGTACTAACCAGTTAGTCCTCCCCATTTCTCTGTCATGTGTCAGAAATGTTAAAAAACGTACAACTTTTCCTGTCTTGTTGCCTTTGTCTATAGGTACCTGTACATTGCACACCCCCTGCACTACCACACCTGGGTTACCAGAACCAAGACCTTCATGCTGATAGGGCTGACATGGGTGTTAATGGTGACTCAGGTGACCAGCATCTTCATGCTGTCCCACCATCTGCGGATCGGCATGACCTGTAAGTTCGCCGTGTTCCTGTCCAGCTTTGCCTATGGTAAGCTGTTAATGCCCCAGGTTTATGTGTTCGCCGTGATAACTGTGCTCTGCTACGTCGCTATTGGCCGCATCGCCTACATACAAGGTATGCTATCCTTTTCCTCTTTAGGGAGCGGTCATTTTTGAACAAAGGGAGGGCAGTAGATTCTCGGATGAGTGAGCTTAACTTTTCTTGGTCACTCATCAAGAGTTCTAAATTTTTCTCAACCACTTTTAGCTGCCGTAATTAAGGCACAAAAAATGGGCAGGATCTCTTTTGGTGCCTCTGTCGTTAAAAATGACCACTCGCTTATTTGCCATAGACATATTAACATCTTAAATTGATTTATGTTTATTTGTACATCTAACATTGGCATCAGTAATTATATAAGGTAATCAGGTTTGAAAAATATTTTGAGTTCTATTTTGGGCATATTTAAGATCATGAAACATAAATATGAGACACAGAACAGCACAATAAAAATACATAGACAAAGGTTCACAAGTTTCATCTGTTGGCTGGGTTATTTCACGAGTTAGATGTCAGGCCATATTTCACGATGCCGAAGGCCGAGTGAAATGCAGCCTGAGATCTAACAAGTGAAATAACCCAGCCAACAGACTAAAACGAGTGTGCCTTTGTGTTTATTTTTTATGTTTTTCGATTCAAATTAAATTATTCATAGGGGGTAAGGCCTAATTTAGCTGAAATAACCTTTTCCTACACCGTTCAAATGTAAACAAACCGCCATTTTGACGATGTCACAGGGCCGTGAAACATGGACATGGGTTATTTCACGGGGGTGTGCAATACGGCGCTCTTTGGTTGAATCAATGGCACTGCAGTATTTCATAAAAAATAAAGTAACATCTTTTTAACATTCATAGAATCCCATATTCAATATATAATCCAATGACAACTTTTAAACTACACTGATATTCCTAGGCTCCCTATACGCCCAACCTCTCAGTCACTAGTGCCTAACCTAGTTAGTCATTTTTTGGCTCCCTATATGACCAACCTAGGTCAGTTATTATTGTCAGGTTGGTCAGTACTGACCAACCCACCTTAGTCTTTTTTTCCCAGGGGGAGCCACTGCGTGGTCATGACAGGTGGCCCCAACTAGTGGTATACAAATACAACACACCAATGATGAACCTAGGTTAGCCACTTCTGACTGACCCCTCAGTCATTTTTGAATATAACTTTGCCATTATGACTAACACTCATATGACCAACCTAGGATAGTCTGTACTGACTAACCCTTTCAATCTATAGATTCTCAATGTAGTCTCCTTCATACAGACTCATTCTCCCCCTAAAGGTAAAGCGATAGCTGCCCTGAACCAGCCGTACGACACATACGAGGCGGCCATGAACAGACAACAGAAGAAGATTGCTAAGATGATGCTGACCGTGCTGGGCACCTACTTCTTATGTAACACCCCCCAGGCCATCGTCAACGGCCTCCTCAACTCACGGGTCACCGTCTTCTGGCTGCACATGGAAAAGGTAGACCTTCTTATCCACACTGAAAATCCATAGATTGAAAGGGTTAGTCAGTTCAGACTATCCTAGGTTGGTCATATGAGTGTTAGTCATAATGGCAAAGTTATTTTCAAAAATGACCGAGGGGTCAGTCAGTAGTGGCTAACCTAGGTTCATCATTGGTGTGTTGTATTTGTATAACACTAGTTGGGGCCACCTGTCATGACCACTCAGTGGCTCCCCCTGGAAATAAAAAGACTAAGGTGGGTTGGTCAGTACTGACCAACCTGACAATAATAACTGACCTAGGTTGGTTGTATAGGGAGCCAAAAAATGACAAACTAGGTTAGGCACTAGTGACTGAAAGGTTGGGCGTATAGGAAGGAACATCAGTGCAGTCTTTACGAAAACTTGTTCATCCCACAGGACATTTGGTCCTGCAAATTTTCAATATTGCAGGACCGGCTACATTTTTGAAGGACCCGATACTCACATATTTGACAATTTATGCACTTTAATTGTAAATTTTTTGTCCATTGAAAAATATTTTATTTGTAATCATCTACAGCTAAAACAAGGTAAATACATAGATTTACACTGTATATTGACAAAGATATTTGAGGTTTAGAAACCCAACTAAATTATTTTAGTCCAGAAAAGCCTGACATGGGACCGGACATTCAGTGCTGCTTCACTTGTCGATTGGCATTTTAGCAGGAAATTGCCACTGTCCTGCATGTTTTCGCAAAGACTGATGTCACTCATGATCATTCACTTCTGTTCTTTAACCTACTTGTTTTTTTTCTCATTTGCATGCATTTAATAGAAATCAAGTTTTTTCCTTTTTGCAAAAACATGAAAATCGGCATACTTTTATACATATTGGTTTTTATTAGCACAAATATCATCCTATACGTTTTTGCTTATAATATGTGACACGATCTGCGAAAAGGGACCTTAGTACAGGGTGCACTAAGGTCCCCTTCCCAGTACATGTCACATATATAGTACAAAAAACAAGAAGAAAAAGCCGGTTGCTATGTTTTTCAGTTGGTCATGATTTGCCTTATTGTGTACTTTTGATGTTAATTCATGTCCGAATACAAGATTTTGAGATATGTATTTATCAGTCATGCTTCAGAGTTGTTCAAAAACTTTATAAACAACTTTTCTGATCTCCTTGGTCATCATAACAGAAGTATTTTTTTCCTTTAGCCCTTTGAGGGCGGCCAAAGAATTATACTAAGGATGAGCCCATACTAAATCCCATAGAGTTATAATGACTATAGTCGATGCTCGCCCTGCCATGGCATCAACTATAGTCAATGCTTGCCTAGCCATGGCAACAACTATAGGCTGTGTCTCACGACCTTGGGACAATGTTTTTGTCTCTGATCGGGTGCTGTCTCTGACCGGCTGCCGTCTCTGACCGGCTGCCGTCTCTGACCAGGTGTCAAAAAAAGGTGTTTTAAAAGGAATTATACTCATATATATAAGGATTTGGAAAAACGTTATGGCGGTTGTTATATAATCATAGTTATAATTATAATTAGCCTCCTGCTGCTAGTATTTTGACCTTATCAAGCCAAGCCGGTCAGAGACGGCACCCGGTCAGAGACGGCACCTGGTCAGAGACGGCACCCGGTCAGAGACAAAAACATTGTCCCAAGGTCGTGAGACACAGCCTATAGTTGATGCTCGCCCCCAAAGGGTTAAAAAGAGTAGTGTTATATAAGTAGTATAGTGAATGATATAAAGGATTGCCTTGGGATGTTGCCTTATTGTGTACTTTATATTCTGCAGCTGACTGTTCTGTTCTACTGGGGCAACACGTGGCTGAACCCCCTGATCTACGCCTGGAAGAGCGAGGACTTCAGGAAGGCCTTTAGGAAGCTGCTGGGGCTCAAACCAACCAATGTTGTTACGCCCGTGGTACCCCAAGCACCCCGAGCACCCGGGGTTAACCACCAAGTCAGCCATAGGGTAGGGCAAGTCAGCCCCATGGTAGCCCAAGTCACTCCCATGGTAGCCCAAGTCAATCCCGTAGTAGGAGAAATCACCCCTGTGGTAGCCTGGGTCACCCCTATGGTAGGGCAAGTCCCACCAATGGTAACTAAAGTCACTCCCACAGTAGCCCAAGTCAGCTCCACAGAAGCCCACGTCAGCCCTGTAGGACCCGGAGTCATTCCTGAGTAGCCAAAGTCACCCCCATGGTAGCCCAAGTCCCCCCTGTGGTAGCCCAAGTCAGCCCCATGGTAGCCCAAGTCAGCCTCATGGTAGCCCAAGTCAGATCCATGGTAGCCCAAGTCAGCCTCATGGTAGCCCAAGTCAGCCCCATTGTAGCTCAAGTTAGCCTCATGGTAGCCCAAGTCAGCGCCATGATATCTTAAGTCAGCCCTGTGGTAGCCAAAGTCAACCCTGTGGGAGCCCTAGTCACTCCCATAGTAGCCCCAGTCAGCCCTGTTGTAGCCCAATTCAGCCCCATGGTAGCCCAAGTCAGCCCTGTGGTAGCTCAAGTCAACCCCATGGTATCTTTAGTTAGCCCTGTGGGAGCCCAAGTCAGCCCTGTGGGAGCCCAAGTCAGCCCTGTGGGAGCCCAAGTCAGCCCTGTGGTATCCATAGTTAGCCCTGTGTTCTATCATGGTCAGCCGTGCACTTCCCATTGAAAACAGTGGACCAACGTTCATGGTGTTGGTCAGAGGACCAACACCATGATGTGACGTCATTAGAGCAAGTTGCCAGGCAATGTGGGCATCGTCATGGCGACGTCAAAAACATGACGTCACAAACAAGATGGCGGACATGTAAACAATGCCGATCTCTTTGCTGTGGCTTCGTTTTACTGTATTTGAAAGCATAGTTAAAGGCATGCTAGGTTTAAAATGCATTATTTGCTGGTAAGACAATGATGGAACCGTGTTTACACATGGGGGTATCATGTTGGATCCTCCCACCATCCCACTCTGCTCCCCAGATGGCTGCGCCATCCTGGGAGCCTCGTGGGATGGTGGGAGGACCAACACTCCACCCCCATGTGTAAACACATAGGTAGCCCAAGTCAACCCTGTGGGAGCCCGAGTTACCCCTGTGGTAGCCCAAGTAGCCCGAGTGGGCCCAATGGTAGCCCAAGTCAACTGTGTGCTAGCGCATGTAAGCCTGATGGTAGGGAAAGTCAGCCCCATGGTAGCCCACATGACTCCCATGGTCGCCCAAATCAGCCCTGTGGTAAGGGACAGCACCCCAATGGTAGCCTCACTCAACCAAATGGTAGCCCATGTCACCTCCATAGTAGCCCAAGTCAGCCCTGTGGTAGGGGACGTCACCCCCCATGGGAGCCTCACTCAACCCAATTGTAGCCCAAGTCAGCTCCACAGTAGCCCGAATCAGCCCTGTGGGAGCCCAAGTCAGCCCTGTTGTAGCCCAAGTCAGCCCCCATAGTAGCCTAAGTCCCCCTATGGTAGCCTCACTCAACCCAATTGTAGCCCAAGTCAGCTCCACAGTAGCCCGAAGCAACCCTGTGGTAGCCAAAGTCAGCCCCATGATATCTTAAGTCAGCCCTGTGGTAGCCAAAGTCAACCCTGTGGGAGCCCTAGTCACTCCCATAGTAGCCCCAGTCAGTCCTGTTGTAGCCCAAGTCAGCCCCATGGTAGCCCAAGTCAGCCCCATGGTAGCCCAAGTCAACCCTGTGGGAGCCCAAGTCACCCCTGTGGTAGCCCAAGTAGCCCGAGTGGGCCCAATGGTAGCCCAGGTCAAGCGTGTGGTAGGGCATGTAAGCCTGATAGCAGGGAAAGTCAGCCCCATGGTGGCTCAAGTCAGACCCATGGTGGCTCAAGTCAACCTGGTTTGTATTGTGATATTGTGATGTTGTGTCCTCGAAATATCTGTCACTTCTCTTTGGTGACTTGAAAAAAAGAAATTCAAAGTGCTGGTGTCAACTGTCGAATTGACAGTTGAGAGCAACTTTTCTAGAAAAAAAGTGATTTGAAACTTGGTGTCAGCTGTCAAGTTGACAGTTGAGACTCTACGGAAGATGTTGTTAATTGATGCCTCAGTAAATAGAGTCACATTAGTCACCACCATAACACTCACCAAGTTGATCTTTTATCACATGGATGATACAGCCATCTCTATTCCAAGAGAGTGGTCACTCCCTTTTATGCCAACAAGTGAAGTGAACCCCCCCCCACTCCCAAGTCGGTTGAAATTGAGTGCAGCCCACCCCCTTGTAATTAATTTTCATAATTGTCATAATGCAAGAATAATTAAAACATACATTTTTCTCATTTTTAGATTGCATCCCTAAAAATGACATGTTCAATCTATGGATCTGTGTGATAAGCTCGCCCTTAAAGTCACAAAGTATGATGTAGTAGTATGTCTATGGCGTGGAGGTACATATATATGGTGCCTCAATACAAAAGGCAGTCTGGAGGTCAGATTCATGCATTGTTCACTTCTATAGATGATAAATAGATACATATTGGGACTATAATTGGGACTGAGTATCCTTCTCATTGTTTGACAATGTAAATGTTTTGAAAAAAAAAACTTGTGCAAGAAAATACAAAACTTCAATGAGGGAATACCTTTGTGTTGTGTTTCTCATTACCTTCATTTTGCAAAATGACGCGCATCAATGAAAGCACTGTTGGGGTGTGGTAGTCAGGCGACCTGCCAGACATCATAGAACCAGGTTACAATTAATTAGCTCCTATTTCTAATGGTTTTCACAATTAATTTATACCAGGATTCCTCTAAATCTAGAGACAGAACAAATGAAGCTTTGGTAAATGCACTCCAATAAAAGTAACTCAGAAATCGAGGTGATGTAGCAGCTTTAATTGCCACCTATAAGGTAAAGGCACCCCCTTCGTACGCTCCTTGACAATGAAGAGGTGATCACTTTCGCCTGTTCAAATAAACACCTTTGTATATGATTATTTTAGTCTACAAAAGCACATGTCTCAGTTGCCCAATGGCATTGGAGCCGCCAAGTCCCCGATGGCTAGGGGGGGTTCCAACTGCAAAGACTCCATCTCGCGGGGAACAGGGGAACTACAACATTGAGCTGCTATCTCTCCAACCCAGCATGTCTGAGATAATGCCATAATACTCTAATACTACCACATGTGACCACTGTTATATATTGGTGGTACACACTGAGAGATCCAGGGGGAGCTGTGGTGCAGGGGTTACCTGCAGCCCAGCACCCATTCAGTGGGGAATAAACCTACCTACAGTGCACATGTCTCACCGAGTTATTCCTGCCTCACTATAATTACACTCAGGACCACACCTATACTATACCCTCTACAGTCATCATCTATTAAAGCAGCCTATCAGCTGTAACACCACGAAGTAATGATACATCCATATCAAAAAGACTTTTCCCCTTTGTGCCTGCTGCATATTAGAGGTATGCAATGTTTGAGAATAGAGAAATCTAGGCTAGTTGACCTGACATTGGCTGTCCATGAAGCCAAAGATTAGACAGTTACTGAGACTTTTGAAGGGTAGGTCCACTGAATCTAAAAATGGAAATAAATAGAATGATATGCCCTGTATAAACTTGCATATGGAGCTCTGCAGGAGCTTCGGTGCTTGTGGTTGAAAAACGTATTTTATATTGTCTCTATTTAGCATGCTGCCCCATTGAAGCCTACAGTAACTAGTTCCCCAAACTGCCATAGATGGCACCACTGTATTGGGATCTCACTCCATATCCATTTGGCTCATGTACTAAACCAAAATATGCACGAGTTTAACACTAGGGTGCGAGGCGGTTCGGCCCCCCCGCCCCTACCTGATGGCCAAGATTTTTTTACAATTTTTGAAAATCACCCTTGACCTAAAAGATACATCTTTCCTACAAAACATTCCAAACAAAAATTAGCTACTGACCACAGAAAATTGGAGCACTGGTCTGTAGCGTAAAACCACCTGAATTCCGCCTGAATAATTTGCATTTTCACTGATCCCCAATCTAGCCTTTGAAAAAAATGTAAACTCACTGAGAATCCCTTTCCTATTATTTGATTGAAATTGGCAGACATTCAGCAGTATGTGTACAAGTTTTCATAATATTGGCATCATTTCCAACTTAATCATAGACCATTCAGTGCCCCTGCAGTATTCACTTCTGACCAGAATCGTATATGACTCTCAGCTTTCTGCGGGATTACCCTCACTGAGACCTTGTGGTGCCCTGGGAGTCTGGTGGGCCACCTGGCGGAATTCTACTACACTATTCTCTATAGACACATGCCGAGAGATTTGGGGACTTTGAACCGAAACATTCATATGTGTTTCCGTCAAATAGTTATACATACACAGAATATTTCCAATTTATATGAATGCACATATTTTATGACAATAGACTGCACAAATATTATAAAACACAAGATAACTTAATGAGAACTTCATAATCATGTTTATCAATTCACAATAAAAATATTTATAATAATTCATTATTCTTCTGAAAACGTATATCAAACAGCTATATATTGATGTCATGAATATGACAAATGTACCATTCTTGCCCATTAAATTTTAGGCACAGCTGGCTAAAAATATAATTTTCTCATAAACTTCCATCATAAGAGTGGGTCCCTAAATAAGCATGTGCAATAACCTTATAAGAAAAGATGATTGTTCTTCCTGCACTCAGCTGTATAGGGCCAAAAGGGAATTTCTATGTTCTCGTTTAGGAGTGTTTAGGAGTGAAATTGATATCAAGTTATACAAGTTACTATATATAAAGACATATACACATTCATATAAATCCATTGAGGTCGTGACATTTTCATCATGAAGCTATACCTGTAGGCACTCTGTTAGATCCAGATGTGTGACGACCGTAGTGTAAAAAACCATTCATGTTGCAGTCTAGACGATATAACTCTTTACCAGCACAAATACGATATTGCTTGTTTAACGTACCATACATGGCAAAAACGAGACAAAAACAGCATAATATTGTGTGAACTACTAGCAATACCGGTTCTATTCACTAAGGCCGCTCCAAATAATATCATTGTTTCTCATCACTAAGCCATGACAAATATGACAAGGGCATTTCTTTTTTCTTTTTTTTTCTCTTTTTTTTTTGCTGAAGACAAAATAGGTTGGGGAATCTAGGCCCTCAGCAAACTATACATTCACATTACAATGTTTAAGAAATCAGTAATCTACAAATGATTTAAATAGGAGTATTTCCTCTAGCCCATGGTATTTACGCAGCTGTAAGCTTCAATTTGATACCAGATATGCCCGCATATTTGTCTATAATTATCAACTTTTCCCTTAAAATGTGCAAAAAAAAGACAAAAAAAATCTCCAAAACACGATGCGCGCGGTGATGAGAAACAAGGATTTTATTTGGTGTGGCCTTACTTACTGAATAGGTAATTGATCAAACATGTTTGTATATGAAAGGGCTCCTGTCAGTACCCTGGAAATAGTTCCTATTTCTTTTTTCTTCATGGTAATATAAACTCTCTGATGTAATTCAGGCGTGGTATTGATGTCAACTATGCAGGTGTTTTATTACCTGTAAAAGCTGTATGCTTTCATTTTAGGTAGGTGTAATGTAAATGGTGTATATTTCTCAAAGGTGCGAAAATAACCATGAGTAAAGGATATATATGCATGTGTATTATGTCGTAAGATCTACACGAATTATGTTTTTTTTATCAACCTATATTCTCTAAGGCACACACAAAGAGAGAACTTGTAAAAAAAGAAAATAACTAAAATAAAACTGGGGAAATTGCAGAATAGACCTTATTATTACTTTGGTAATACAAAGTATACAGGTGATAAATGTCACGGTATGTGCCCAAAGTTAACAGGGAGAGTGCAAGGGCAGAGAGGGATCATGATGCACCAATGCAGTTCTGCATTGGTGCATCATGCCGATCCTAAGGGTGAGCATGATGCTTGAATGAGGCACTGGCGAGTTACTAGTCAGGGCTGCATTCATGTATCATGCCGACCAGGGGCTGGTGTATCAATGCACTATATACTGCCCTTAAAGGTTTCTGTGCCTCATGGGGGTCCAATGTGAGCTATTAAAGTTGCAACACAGAGAAGAGAAGTAGAATCACTGTGACTCCCAATATGATCACTGAGGTAACTCTCCCCATGACTCCAAAGTGACTCCCTAACATTAGTCGGACTCTGTGATAACTCTATAATGATTCCTATTCTAAGACTCCCAAATGATTGGGAGTCACTTTAGAGTCATGGGGAGAGTTACCTCAGTGATCGAGTCCAGACTCCCATTTGAGAGTCACAGTGATTCTACTTCTTTTCTCTGTGAATATGAAGCACATAACTGTGCTGCCCTTAAATGGTTAAGGCAGCGTGCCAGACAGTCTTATTGTGGTACTATTCTCATATGTAAGTACTTTCCTGCTCCCCTCCTTAAAGAAGGCGCCCCTGCCAATATCCCATTGAGGTCTATCCGGTCATAAGTTCTATATATAGCATACCCCTTTTATAGCCTAAGATAATTAAAGTAAAAAAAAAACAAAAAAACTGGCCATGCATCATATGCCGACCCTTTGAGGCCAGAGTGCACGGACAAACGTTCAGGGTGTCAGAGTCTTAATAAAATCTTAATAAGTCTTAATCTTTAAGTCTTAACAATATTTACCAAATACAGGTGGCACCATTTGTTGATATCCAAACCCTGTTTTTTCTTTTCTTTTTTTCTTCTTTTGTAATGGTGAGTACTAGCTAGTAAGACTTTAGGACTTACTAAGATTTGATTAAGACTCACTCAAAACGTTTGTCTGTGCATTTACGTTTGAGGGGAATACACCTAACAAGCAAGTAATATGTCATTTGAACGAGGAAGCTGAGAACAAATGAGCCAATTTGGTTTCATCTTAACACAGATTAATCAAGAAAATATATCATTTACTCTTTGAAAAATGTAAAAATTAACCCTGGGCCCACAGCTGAAATTGCGGTACCATAGATTTCTGGAGGTACGGCCCTGGGTGGCCTACAGCTGAGAAAGTTAGGCCAGAAAAAAAGGTTTGTTTCAGTTCACATGGCATGAAAATGTAGGGTCGGTAGGTCGGATTTTTTTTTTTTTCTTTTTTTTTTTACTTTTTTACATGAAAGTACTACCCGGCCTCTCCGAAGACCCACAAATGGACCCAAAAAGGCTAAAAATAAGGAAATTTCTTCAAAATTGCATAAAAAAACGTAGGGTCGGCCCTCTTTTGATAGGGTCGGTCGGGTGACCTGAAACAAACCTTCTTTTTTTTGGCCTTAGTGTCTACCACTGTTAAAGGGTAAGTATGCCCCTGGTACCATTAATGTTTGGTGCGGAGAATGGCAGGTGGGGTGTGGGGGGGGGGGGGGGGGGGGGTGGGGTGGGGGTGGGGGGCTGCTGACTCATACTTTCGCAAGGTGTACAGAAACTGGGACGACCTCTTACTCGACAGCGACATGCAACAAGTATAAGAGGGGTGCTTTCCGCTCCAGAAATAGCATATAGAGTCAATGTTGTTGCCTTTTTTACAATGACTCTTGATATTGACCCATGGATATAGATTATTTGTGTTACTGGATCCATGACCCGATTATGTTTCAGATTATGTGTAAACCTTGCATTTATTTTATATAAAGTGCTAAATCGGTCTATCAAACGAATATTGTATGTGTCAACACACACACAAAAGTAAAGGTGACTAGCTGTGTCTCCCATGTGGCTCTAGTAAAATGGAGAGTCAAACTGCTAATGATTCTACTTATATGCAAGGGTCATTGTTTAGTTGACACTGATAGTACAGAGTCAATTTGAGTTGACACTGATCGTGCACAGACAGAAAAATGAGAGTCATTGTCGCTAGAACGACCCTCACTGCCTGACTCTCAGGGTCAGGCACTGTCTGACTCTCAGGTGAGGGTAGTTTTAGCGACAATGACTCTCACTTTTCTGAGGGTGTATAGAGTCAACTAAAGTTGATTAGTCATTAGCAGTTTGACTATATTTTACCAGAGCCATGTGGGAGACACAGTTGATACCTTTACTTTTCTGTGTGCATGAACAGCTCAATTTTCTCTGAAACTATAGGCACAAGTGTGAGGAGTGGGTTTTATTTGTCCCAGGTTCGGTCCGTGTGAGCCCTGTGAACCTGCTGACCAGCCTTGGGGGCCCGGGCATATACAGACCCTCTCCTCTGTGATAGGGGGAGGTCTGCCTTTCAGGCTACCTCTCTAGAGCTATCCAGAGTTATGCTTTCATTTTACCTGTAATGTGTGTTTCTCTATTAACAAAGCAAGTGAAAAAAAGTCTTCACAGTTGAGTGAATAAATGATCGTATCACCTGCTAGCACGTCATCAGTCCGGCCCTGCGCTGTGTGTAATGTATATGGGGGAGAGCCTATGCTGGTTCCAGAGGCATGTACCAGGAGGCTCAGGTAGTCGTGTGTCAAGCCTCCATTTCCCCCCTTTGTGTAGTTTACTTTGGAGGGTTCTCTCTCATTTACTATATGTTTATATTCTGTATTTATAAATTAGATTAATGTTTTCCCCATGAGATGGTCTTTAATTAGATGAGCTTACAGCAATGTGAATATTTCAAATCTTAGAGGAATAGAGCATTAACACCTCTGTGGGTGACCACATGTCAGTCAGTCAGAGTGTAATTAATGCATTGTCTCTCAATCAGGCTAAGTCCCTCACTTCACACCTGAGACAATTGGGAGGTGATTAAGGTGATTAAGATAGGGGTGGGATGTCACCCATCAGTCTTATCAGAGTTATCTGAAGCCATTGTTCCTAGGTGTGAACAGTGCCTGATAACAGATTTACCCACAATGCACTGCTCTGAGTCAGGGGACAGAAAGAAAATGGCGGCTCCCATGCCATGTAGGCTATCCTCCCTATAGTATACACACACACACATCCCCCCCCCCCCCCAGAAATAGAAATAGAATAAAGTAAGGGTCATTTTCAGGTTTTACTTGTGTCAGTAAAAAGGTTAACTTGTGGAGTGAGGTGGTTACAACTATAATGTGTGGAAAGGCAACTATACACTGATCAGTATTCTTTGGCTCCTTAACGACCAATCTCTCAGTCACTATAGTGCCTAACCAAGTCAGTCATTCTGTGGATCCCTATACGATAAGTCCAGCCTAGATTAGCTGATATTGGCAGGTTGGTCAGTACTGACCAACTCAACTCAGTCTTCTACATTTCAATGAGATTTTGGCTTAGTCATTTTGAGTGAGCCCCCCCCCCCCCCCCCTCTCTCTCTCCCTTCTTTCTGAAAATCCTTGATCGGCCCGGTTTGAATTTAGCTCCAATGTTGCCATTTGAGACTATTGTTGGCAAGAATTGATATACTTTTCTGGCCATGGATAAGAGATTTGATTCCAAAGATATTACAGGTTCCTCTCTCGTTCATTTCTTTTCATCTATTTGTGAAAGAAAAATTACACCTTTTTAGTTCTCCTCCCCCTAAAGAGTGGGTCAACATTTGTCTGACCCCCCCCCCCCCCTCTCTCTCTCTTTGAACTGTAATTATGCGCTGGATTTCTTTTGCTCGTTTGAAGAAATTCGTCTCCTTCCCCATTTCTAGAGGAGTTGACATTTTCACCCCCTTCACCAGCCACCACTGGTCGCCCCACCTACTGTGAAAGTACTTATATTCACGGGTGTAAATTTTCGCTGAGGCTGCAAAAAAGACTAATTCGCGGGTATTTATTCCATACTGTAGCATATAAGAATTTCGCGGATTTTTCTTTTCCGTGAATATAGCGAAAATATATACCCAGCGAAATAAAGTACGACCACAGTATCAAAAGAAGTAGACACTGTTATATTGGGTGAGTGTTATCTGCACTACATGAATAAATATATTTTTCTATAAAACTGCCCATCGGTCAATTCCCAATATAGGCACATTGAGGGCACAGCACAGACCCCCTATTTAGCTATATAGACCTGTATACAGTAGCCCCAACTATATCACCCTACACATGTTTCATAACTAACAAGTCTGGCTGGTTCCCAGGATGTCTTGTGGTAGAGTCAGGTACCTGTGCTGGGTCACTGCTATCATGGAGGGTGGTTCCGGGACTGTAGAAACACTTATACATAGTAATAACCCTTTGATGAAAGTACCGATCGTGTAATTGGTCGTTATAATGCATGAATGCAGCCCTGGTGACTAGCTCGCCAGTGCTGCATTTAAGCATCATGCCAACCTTCCAGGACACTCCTGAACGGTTGGCATGATGCACCAATACAGCAGTGCTTATTTACTCACTGGGGCTGCATTGATGCATCATGACAACAAACATTTTTTTCGTGACATGCCAGACCTTCGGGAATGTATCGAAAATGATGCCTTTCCAGGCTGCTCGCCAGCACTGCATTCATGCATCATAATGACAAAGGGGATGATGCATAAATGTATCATGCCGTCCTTAAAGGGTTAATGCGTTATGTCATCGGTCAGCGCTGCATCTGTATCATAGCTGACCTTTGGGCGTGTATCTACCCTGAAGTGCCTCTGCATGATGCTTATCTTAAAAAAGAAAATTGTAATCTATCCATCTTAATCAAGCAAACCCTTTTTTCTAAGAGGATATTTTAAAGTACATGGCAAAAAGGCATCAAGTAAAGTGGTTAGATAATGTCTATGTCATTAACCATTTATGGGCTGCTTCACGCTTTAATGCAGTATGCCCCTGACCGGCATGGTGCATAAATGCATGGTTGACAAGTGTACTCGCTAGGGTTCAATTCATGCATCATGACGATCCTCTGGGAGTGTTCAAATCTATAGGGTCGGCATGGTAAGACACTCCCGAAAGGTTGGCATATTGCACCAATTCGACACCGGCGAGTCCCTCACCAGGGCAGAATTGGTGCATCATGACGACAAAAGTCATCTTTTTAGTGACAAGCAGTCCATAAAGGGTTAGAGGGTGAAGTAGTCGCTATCTGAAATATAGCTCAGGTAATTGGCACGGGGGCATGCGCCGTGACGCCTTGACACTACCTGTACATGCTACATACACTCTCCAGGTAGCAGAGAATCTCGTCCAACCTCTGCTCCAACCTACACTGTTAGAACTTAATGTAGCTAAGCAGAAGAATATATTGAGGCACTGATGTAAATGGGCAGTAGAATCTACTCTTGGTTTACAGTGCAAAAATAATGTATTTTTTGGTTTCATTATATTTCCAGTGTACATGCACACATTTCCAATGAATTAAAGCTTTCAGATGTCTAGTATAATCTATGTGCACTACAGATTCTGTGCAGCCGTCTCAGCCAAGATTCAAAGATAATCAAAATAGTACGTCCTTTCGGCAGAAAGAGCGGTGCAGAGGGCCCCACCCCCTCATGTCGTATGAGGTCAAAAGACTTCAGAAAAAAAAGGTTGCGACACTGAAAAAGTAAACTTGTCTCGAGACTCTTTAAAGTGACCATCATAAAATAAACGAGTTAGAAACTCATCTAAGTGACAAGGATTCATCTCCGGCTAGAATACCCACTTGGCATGTGCGAGCCCAGCTCCAGATTATATTTGTGGGAAAGCAACCTTTTGACCCGTTTATTTTATGACAGTCACTTAGACGAGTCTGGAGACAATTTTACTTTTTCAGTGCAGGTCGCTACAGAGGACTTCCAGGTTGGAGCAGATCGAGAGAGTGGCTATATGGGTCTCTGGTATGGGAGAGTGCTTTTCACCCCAAAACAGAGGCATGTCGGGAAGGAGGACAGAGACGCCACCTGGCACCAGAATAACGAACCACAGACACAGTCCCGCCACTCTCCACACTAGTCTGTGAGCGGCCCTGGGCACGCGCACCTCAGTCCTTCCTGTCCGGCCACCCCGGTGCATTATGGGGCAACTCCACACCCCTTATAGAGACAACGCCAAGGAGCGCTAAGGATGGATGTCCACCAACAAGGAGGATGTTGTTGTGATGTTGTTATTGCATCATTGGTGTTATTGTGATGTTGTCAGTGCCTGTCAACATCTATGGCGGTATCTAAGAGCTGCGGAGATGCCTATACTGCTAGTGATAGTGCTACCTTGATATACTTTGTGGACACTATTTCAAGAACCACTGGACTTAGGCCATCTAGGAGAATGATGTTGTGATGTTGTTCTTACATCATGGGGGTGATGTTGCCATTGGCTGTCAACACCAGTGGAGCTACCTAAGAACTGCGGAGATGCCCACTACTAGTGCTATTCCCCTGATACGCTTGGATGACCTGTTACCACAACAAAAGTGGTGCTATTAACCTGGTAATAAAGGGGGAGGAGGAACCCTGCACGATGACATTACTATGTAGGCCTGCATAGCTCACCTGTGATACACCTGTAGGCCTTATATTATTTTCCTGCTGGTAGTGGAACTGCACCGTGGACTGCTATCATTAGGAACTGGAAGGAGCATCAAAAGAGGTTTGTTGTGAAAATACTCTTATTATTCATAGATATCTTACAAAAGTAGTGTTTACCCTTTAAGGACGGTATGATACCTTGATGCATGATGCCCTTAGTCGTCATGATGCATAAATGCAGCCCTGGCGAGTAACGTGCCAGTGCTGTATTCAAGCATTCACCCTCAGAAAAGTGAGAGTCATTGTCGCTAAAACTACCCTCACCTGAGAGTCAGGCAGTGCGTGACCCTCAGGTGAGGGTAGTTTTAGCGACAATGACTCTCACTTTTCTGTGTGTGTTATGCCAACCCTTTTGGGTTGAGACACTACCGAAGGGTCGGCATGATGCACTAATGCAGTTACTTGCTGGAGGAGCTGCATTGGTGCATCATGATGACAAATGTCACAAATGTCGTCTTTTAGTGACAGGCTGTCCTTAAAGGATTAACATCAAGTGGCACAAATCACATACAAGTAGTTAATATGACTTAAGGAAAATAATTGCACTCTCCAAATGTAGGGTGAGTATGAGGAAGGTTCGGTCACCCCCACCCCACCGCGCTCTGAGAAAAGTGTAGCCTTTTATATGCATTTCAGTGTATTTACGCAAATATATAGAGGTTAGAGAATATATTCCTGGCAGTGGCGTAATCCCAAAGGAGGGGGGGGGGGGGCTGAATATGTTTGGGCCCCCCAAAATTTGCCAAGATCCTATGTATAATACACAAAATTCCTAAATTTACCTCTCCCACATACGAAAAAGTGGGAGCAGAGGGGCATAGGCCCCCAATCAGAACTAAAGGGGGCTCAAACACAACTTTTCTGGCTTAAAGATGATTGGGGTAGCCCCCCCCCCCCTGCCCCCCCCCTGCCCCCCCCCCTGCCCCCCCCCCCCCCCCCATGAAGATATGCTTCCTACACCTCTGATTCCTGGGGACCAACCAAATTCCTTCATATCTCTAACTTCCATAAACCCGTCTGACATCCATACCCACTTAGGTATAAATAATGCTACCATTTTCTTCCATCTATTTCCATAAAGGATCCGGGTGGCATGTCTATAGTATGGAATCTGTTTTGGCAGCAAACGCCACCCCCATCCTATAACCCCGCCCCCACCCACCTCCCGGGCCAAGGCAATAACAGGTGCGCTTCAGGTTGTGTATATAGTATATCTTCACACAGAAAAGTAAAGGTGTCAACTGTGTCTCCCACGTGGCTCTGGTAAAATAGGGAGTCAAACTGCTAATGACTCTGCTCATATGAAGGGTCAGCTTTAGTTGGCACTGATAGTACAGAGTCAATTTGAGTAGACACTGATCATACAGTTGACCCTTTATATAAGCAGAGTCATTAGCAGTTTGACTCTCTATTTTACCAGAGCCACATGGGAGACACAGTTGACACCTTTACTTCTATGTGTTATTTGCTGGCGAGGCCCCTGACTCTGAGGTCCTTATGACACCCACATTGATATTCCTAGGCTCCCTATACGCCCAACCTCTCAGTCACTAGTGCCTAACCCAGTTAGTCATTTTTTGGCTCCCTATACGACCAACCTAGATTAGTTATATTTGTCAGGTTGGTCACTACTGACCAACCCACCTTAGTCTTTTTATTTCCAGGGGGAGCCACTGAGTGGTCATCACAGGTGGCCCCAACTAGTGGTATACAAATACAACACACCAATGATGGACCTAGGTTAGCCACTACTGACTGACCCCTTGGTCATTTTTGGTTATAACTTTGCCATCGTGACTAACACTCATATAATCAACCTAGGTTAGTCTGTGCTGACTAACCCTTTCAACCTATGGGTTTTCAGTGCATTGCTGGTAACAATTAAAACTAAAATATCAGTCCCTGCAATCTACTAAATTGCACATTAACACCATATCCTAATAGCCATGTCCCTTCTAGCTACAATATCAACCAACATTTCTACAACATTCAGAGTTATATGCATATATGCACCTCCTCAGGTAAAAAGAAAAGATCAAACAACAACAGTTGTTTAGGCTGGCACCCTATAGTGACGTGGGCGACATTTTCCAGGAGCTGTACATAAGTGATGCCCTTACCCTGCTTAAGAAACCCCTTTGTCGGCCTCACCAGCTAGTCTGACATAAGGTGTATAGGGGGTGTATACGTAGAAGGGTCATCTTCATTTAGAGGCATAATGCACCAATGCAGTGCCAATGCAGGCTACACACAGAAAAGTAAAGGTGTCAACTGTGTCTCCCACGTGGCTCTGGCAAAAATGGAGTGTCAAACAGCTATTGACTCTGCTATTGACACTGATAGTAGAGAGTCAGCTCAAGTTGACACTGATAGTAGAGAGTCAACTCAAGTTGACCCTCCATATAAGCATAGTCATTAGCTGTTTGACTCTCAATTTTACCAGAGCCACCAGGGAGACACGATTAACACATTTACTTCTCTCTGTGTAGGCTTTGAAAAAGTATTCTTACCAGCCCCATGTGTGTATACAGGGTTACAGGTGATACGATGCACACAGGACTGCTCCATATGGTTTGTAGTAACATTGGTCTTATTCTGACTTTATCTGGATGGACTCAGTTCAACATTGAATCAAAACTTAACACAAAGAAAGGAAGTAAAATCACTGTGACTCTCGACTTGATCACTGAGGTAACTCTCACTGGGGGACTCCAAAGCTACTCCCAAACATTAGCAGGACTCTATAATAACTCCATGATGACTCTTATTCTAAGACTCCTTAAAGATTGGGAGTAACTTTAGAGTCGTGGGGAGAGTTACCTCAGTGATTGAGTCCAGACTCCCATTTGGGAGTGTCTGTGATTTTACTTCTTTTCTGTGTTTTGTTGATCAAAGACGATTTCTTTTTTTACACTTCCACAATCTCTTTCATGGCTGCAGGTGTCCAGCATTGACAAAGTCTTTCAGGAAAGAAATGTTTTAGACCCTAGGGGGAGGGGTAAACCATGAAACATATACATTTCTTCTTTGATCCCCCCTACCTACCGCCCACCCTACCTTTAGGCCACTCCAAATAATGTACTTGTATATCATAACCGCGCGCATCATCAAAATAACCTTTTGGATTTTTTTTGTGTTACATATTTCAGTGGAAAGACATGACAAAATTAAACAAATATGAGCATATTTGGTATCAAATTAAAACTTACAGTGCAGTACATTTTATGGGCTGCAGGAAACATGCATATCTATAACTTTCACAGATCCTTTCTATCAATAACTGAAATGTGAATTTGGTTTCCTGAGAGCTTGCAATAGCCTATACGATGTTTT
Source organism: Harmothoe impar (assembly GCA_947462335.1). Lineage (NCBI taxonomy): Eukaryota > Metazoa > Annelida > Polychaeta > Phyllodocida > Polynoidae > Harmothoe > Harmothoe impar. The sequence continues at coordinate 68,048,237 of OX381712.1, read as the reverse complement.
GGATGGCTCCATATCCTGTATCGTTAGATTTAGGCAGTGACCTAACACTCACACGCCATAGCTTGCCAGGAACAAGCCTAGTTGTCGAGAGCAGAACGGGAACCGGAATTGAATGCCTGTGTCAGTGTACACACAGTGGTTGCGGGAACAAGTCCACGCCAGTTAGAGGCCTATATATATGCTTTAGGCCTCAGCCAAAAGAAAAACCTGAAAAAAAGAAGTGATTAGAAACAAGTATATGGTCTGGGGTGGCCTTACCCGTACCAGGTAGTACATTGCGTACCTGCCCTCATTGGTCATGCTCCCGAGTATGTGGGTCATCATGACATGGCTATTTACGACAACATGCCGCAGCCAAGTTTCACACACCAGGCATGTGAGCATTGTTTACCCTTTATGGACGGCATGTCGCTAAAAGATTACATTTGTCGTCATGATGCACCAATTTAGCCCTTGCGAGTAACTCGTGCACTGGTGCATCACGCCAATCTTTCCAGGGAGTCTCAACCCTGTAGTGTTGGTATGATGCTTGAATGCAGTGCTGGCGAATTACTCACCCATGCTGCATTGGTGTATCATGCCGACTCTTCGTGAGTGTCTCAACCTTGTAGGGTTAGTATGATGCTTGAATGCAGTACTGGTGAGTTACTCACCAGGGCTGCATTCGTGCATCATGGCAACCAAGAGCATCATGCATCAAGGCATCATGCCGTCTCTAAAGGGCTAAGTGCCAGAAAAGAGGTGGCTAATGGCTGGTCAATAGACATGCTGTCAAACCTGTCTTTTTCATGCTTATTGTTCACCTGCACCATTACTTAGTCAAATATAACATACTTTAGCGATTGAAATCTAGATTTAGTATGAATCGCCATGGAAACCTCCCCTGTTAACATGGCACCAATAGAATATTTAGCCTGGACTATGAACAAACACCTCCAGATTTCTATGATCCCATGTAAGCATACATTTAACACTTTTACCCCCACCCTGAGGTCCGAATTCCCCAAAATAACAGATTTTCTGAGCCATTCTACCTGGAAGTGGCGGATTTAAGGTGGTATCACCTTGTGATATCTCATTGGGCATAGAATTCTGTTCAACATTATATCAAATTTGTCTAATAATATCCCAATCAAACTTCTCAGATGTTTCGAGAAAACGATCTTGGACATAATTAATCCGTAAAAATTAGTAGTAATATATAGATGAAATCATGGTTTTAGGTAGCTTTCTTTTTTTGCCACCAGGTCCCGTGTATATATGTAGACCCTGGCATACACCTTTAAGTCAATAACGCTCTTCACTAACTCAAAAACTTTAATTCAAAACGACTTTTTCTTAATGAATGGTTTAAAATGGAAATAACTTCTTGAAAATGTGTCCAATATGGCCAGCAGCAGGGTAGTTTACCAATACATTCTTTGGTAAGTAGAAATACAACACGCCGATTTCATTCTAGTGTCCATGACCAGTCTATATGTTTGGTTATCTTTAGGCTACTAAAAGAGTAGTATGCCAGGTTTGACTACAATGGGACATTGGCAGAAGCACTTTGTTTAGTGGATGGAAACCGGAATGTAGTTAACCCTTTAAGGATGGCATTAAAAGAAAAGAGTATCGTATTATCAACCAAGTTTGTATTAAAGTAGCTGTGATCCTATTGTACATTTATGCGTACCATTCACCCAAAAGATGTACATTTCGAGAGTTAAATTGAAAAGAACATGCAACTATTGTACCTGAGTGGGGGCCGCCATTTCTGGGCCACTCACGTCACAAGTGAACGTTCTGCTGGCGCCACAGGCCGACTGAGAGCCTTCTGGTAGAGATGGTCCGCAGAGGGTTAGAAGACTTTCTCTACCAGAAGGCTCTCATTCGGCCTGTGGCTAGGGGAGCAAGGATAATGTATGCAAGGGGAGGGGGGGGTGTGTTATGACTGGACTCACGACTGACACCCAGACCATGGCTGGGCCTGGGTCTCCCGGGTACATTTACTTTTAATTCCCTTGTTATGTTTACCCGGGATGTATGCCACTCCTCTCTGTGGCAGACATGGGATACCATCCAGTTAGCCAGTGGTTTCTGTATTAAATATAGGTAACAAAATACCAATTAATTAGATTAATTAGATTAATGCTTTGATGTGTTAATATATAAACCATGGGAATGTTAGTCTGTCATAATTGTTACCCCCCTCACCCCCCTCACCCCCTGCTATCTGTAGTCCGGAGCCATGGAGTGGGAAGTGTCAGGGGTAAGGGGAGGTGCAGGTGGGGCTGACGGAACGCACGGTTCTATGTATGTTGTAATACAAGAAGGCAGCACCTGTACGTGAATAGGTCAGGCATGGTCCATCAGGTGGCAGACCTGTTACATGTTGGCTACACCTACAAGCCATGCATCCATGCCTGGTCCTTTCCTACGTCATTTTCACGTAATTTATCGCCAAATCTCGCTACAAAATGGCAGCCCCCTTGGTGGAAGGATTGGGTTCGATTTTATTGTTTCAAAATGGTTTTGTATGAATATGAATAAGGAAACTGAGGAATAAAGCTCAGTTTGACGTTTTTTAATATACGATGAATCGATAGAACTATACTTTTAGCTATGCCACTCTTTTCTTTTAAGCATTAATGCATCATAACCTTGGTCGTCATGATGCATGAATGCAGCCCTGGCAAGTGGGGTTGAGATACTCCCAAAGGGTTGGCATGATGCACCAATGCAGCAATGCCCAGTAACTCACCAGGGTTGTATTGATGCATCATGATGACAAATGTCATCTTTCAGAGACATGTGTCCTTTAAGTATCAGAAAAAGACTACCAGGTACCTTAAGATCGTCTACATCCTGCTTTAATAGAAGCCGACCGAGCCTGACAAAAAAATACCCCATTATTTCTTACTCTTCCTGGTACGGATATTGTAAAACCTCACATTGAAGCCGTGGATGGTATGCAAGTCAGATCGCCGTTGCGGCTTATAGGATCAACCCAACACTGATAATAATGGACCTGGAAATGTTAGTCACTACGGACTACATTTCTATAGTCACATGAATGTAGCAAAAACGACTATACCAAGTTAGTCACCTATGTCTATAGTAAGTCAGTCATATAGTCAACCTATAGTCAGCCATTTAATCGGCTGATTTGGGCTATATAGTCAAGTGACTATGAATTTAATGGTTTCATAGTCTAAAGTAGTCACTGTGACTAATAGATATAGTCAATCATGAGACATTAGGGAAACTTAAGTACTGAAGGCAGGTCAAGGTTCAGCAGGGTAGACATGGCTAGGATAAAGCAGGCCAGGGGACAGGCTAGGATAAGGCAGGCAAGGGGACAAGCAAGGATAAGGCAGGGCAGGGGACAGGCTAGGATGCAGCAGGGCAGAGTCAGGCTAGGATAAAGCAGGGCAGGGGACAGGCTAGGATGAGGCAGGGCAGGGGACAGGCTAGGATAAGGCAGGGCAGGGGACAGGCTAGGATAAAGCAGGGCAGGGACAGGCTAGGATGAGGCAGGACAGGGGACAGGCTAGGATAAGGCAGGGCAGGGGACAGGCTAGGATAAGGCAGGGCAGGGGACAGGGTAGTAGGATAGGGCAGGTCAGGGCAGGGACAGGCTAGGATGAGGCAAGGCAGGTGACAGGCCAGGATAAGACAGGGCAGGGGACAAGCTAGGATATGGCAGGACAGGGGACAGGCTAGGATAAAGTAGGGCAGGGACAAGCTAGGATGAGGCAGGGCAGGGGACAGGCTAGGATGAGGCAGGGCAGGGGACAGGCTAGTAGAATAGGGCAGGGCAGGGTAGGGACAGGCTAGGATGAGGTAGGGCAGGGGACAGGCTAAGATAAGGCAGGGCAGGTGACAGGCAAGGATAAGCAGGGCAGTGGACAAGCTAAGATAAGGCAGACCAGGGGACAGGCTAGGATAAGGGAAGGCAGGGGACAGGCTAGAATAAGGCAGAGCAGGTGATAGGCTAGGCTAAGGTAGGCCAGGGGACAAGCTAGGATAAGGCAGGGCAGGTGACAGGCCAGGATAAAGCAGGGCAGGGACAGGCTAGAATGAGGTAGGGCAGGGGGTGACAGGCCAGGATAAGACAGGGCAGGGGACAAGCTAGGATATGGCAGGACAGGGGACAGGCTAGGATAAAGTAGGGCAGGGACAAGCTAGGATGAGGCAAGGCAGGGGACAGGCTAGGATGAGGCAGGGCAGGGGACAGGCTAGTAGAATAGGGCAGGGCAGGGTAGGGACATGCTAGGATGAGGTAGGGCAGGGGACAGGCTAAGATAAGGCAGGGCAGGTGACAGGCCAGGATAAGCAGGGCAGTGGACAAGCTAAGATAAGGCAGACCAGGGGACAGGCTAGGATAAGGGAAGGCAGGGGACAGGCTAGAATAAGGCAGAGCAGGTGATAGGCTAGGCTAAGGTAGGCCAGGGGACAAGCTAGGATAAGGCAGGGCAGGTGACAGGCCAGGATAAAGCAGGGCAGGGACAGGCTTGAATGAGGCAGGGCAGGGGACAGGCTAGGATAGGGCAGGGGACAGGCTAGGATAAGGCAGAGCAGGGGACAAATTAGGATATAGCAGGGCAGGGGACAGGCTAGGATAAAGCAGGGCAGGGACAAGCTAGGATGAGGCAAGGCAGGGGACAGGCTAGGATGAGGCAGGGCAGGGGACAGTCTAGTAGGATAGGGCAGGGCAGGGCAGGGACAGGCTAGGATGAGGTAGGGCAGGGGACAGGCTAGGATGAGGCAGGGCAGGGGACAGGCTAGTAGGATAGGGTAGGGCAGGGCAGGGACAGGCTAGGATGAGGTAGGGCAGGGGACAGGCTAGGATAAGGCAGGGCAAGTGACAGGCTAGGATAAGGCAGGCCAGGGGACAAGCTAGGATAAGGCAGGCCAGGGGACAAGCTAGGATAAGACAAGCCAGGGGACAGGCTAGGATAAGGCAGAGCAGGTGACAGGCTCCTGTGTTGGCCTATCATGCTCTGTCAGTCTAGACATGTATACACTGTATTTCTATGTTATCAAAATTGGAACAAATTACCATGATAACTCTATCAAACATGAGAACTCATGCACCCTATAACATCTTAAGTTGTTATAGTTAACTGTAACATAACATAAAACAAGCAGGGGTATCCATAGAACAGTGGTTTAGGAGAGGATGTGCCTACCTGAAGTCCATGGACCATTCAAATTTGAATCCTAACTGTTTTCTGTGCACACATTCCTGTGACATCATCAATTTGTGTGATCCACATATAGTCACTCCTGACTATCTTATGACTAATATGTGACTAAGTTGTATAGTCCCCTGACTACGGGGGTCAAAATATGATGGTATAGTCAGTACTGACTATAGGTTTTATTATCGGTGAAGGTCAGGGTGCAGCTTATCCGTAAGTTTTTAGATGTATACTAGAGTAGGAAGGTTGACATAATGAGATCGCTGGTGTGGCTTTTTAGGATAGGCCCGAAGTCTAGCTGCGGTTAATACGTGAGTTAGGCTTCTACGCGAGGTTTTACGGTATTCCACAAAAACAACCTGATAAGTGACGGGAAAAGACAAATTGCATAAATGCATGTCAAGTCGCCTCAGTGGGGTATAATTATCTGTCTCTGAATTCATCTATCTTGTCTTAGTGGTCATAATTCACTGAGCTCATGAAAGGATCCGACTATAGAAAAAAAGAAATTGCAGAAAGACACTCTCCTCCCACATTGAGCTTGATGCATGACCCCCTCTGTGACTAGTTCACCATGGTAGGGAGTCATTAGGCTGGTTGAGGGTGAAAAGAAAAGACAAGAAAAAAAAAAGGTGATACCCAAGGATCCTATACTTTGCAGCATTCCACAAACTACATTTAAGTATCACTCTATTATGGCTCAACATCACAAATAGAGATTGTTTCTACACGTAGTAGATAAACACCCCCCCCCTATATTAAATATAATATCCCAGCATCTCACAGCCTATAGGAAGTGGACTTATTATCTTAAACAAGACATTACATTACATTACATGAAATAAACAAAAGGGACACGCGAATCGTTCTTACTCACGTTTATCCCATGCAATAACCGTCAGTGGTGAACAATTCTTGTAAACCTTTGTCTATTGCCTGTCGCTCCCTCCTCGACTAATGGGCTATTGTGCCTTTTACTTTATCCCTGCTCCTTTCTTTATTTGGTAGTAGGGTGGGGGTCAGAGCAGTAAATCAGTACATGAATAGCCTATTACTATTGGTGGTCTAGATGACAATCGTTATCTATAACCCTGTATAAGGAGAGCATGCCCCTTTGCTTATCATGCACCTATACAGCACTGGCAAATGCTGCATTGGTGCTGCCTCACTTTCAGGTGAGAGTGGTTTTAGCGACAATGACGCTGACTTTTCTGAGTGCATGCGTGCTTCAAGCTGCCTCTTCATTAACTGTATTAACATCATAAAGAAACCTTCTTAACTCTAGGAGATTAAAGCATATTCTAAATCAGTGTTTCCTTTTCTGATAAAACAAGTCCCACTCAATATTGAAGCACTATGCAGCCATTAGGGCCACAACCCATAAGCCAAATAGGACGCATCATCGGCTGATACACCCTCAACAAACAGGCCCAGTGCAGTACTTTCTAGTATAATTTTGTGGATGTATCAGGCGATAATGTACAACATCGGCTTAAGGGTTATGGCCCTAAAAGGGTTATCGGTACTATAAGGTCGTCATGACAGGGCATGTAATAAAGTTGTTATTTCCTGGTGGTCCCTTTGGTTTCCCTACAACTTACAAGGTGACATGTGCAGAATACTTATAACATGAGTCTTGCCCCAGTAACCACAACCCGCCCCTATATATATTGTTTCTAGAAGGTCTAACCCTTTAAAGCCGGTCCGTCGGGGAATAAGTTCAGCATTTTCTATACATAGACTAGAATAACAGTTCCACCAGAGGGCAGCAGTGTTTGGACGCATGAAAATTGTCCAGCTACAACATATTCACCCTTTCTTGTGCCTGTAAGAGCTAAGCAACCAGCCCTTAAGAGCCCTTTGGGAATCATAACTGAACTATATCCAAAAGTGCTTTTGGCCTCTCTTCAACCATGACGGTCAAGCTTTAAGGACAGTACAGTGCTTTAATACATTCCCTGCAAACAATATCTGAAGCAGAACTCGTGCCATTTTCGTGTCATAACTCGAGAAATTCAGAATGATTTTGGAACGTTTTTGAAATGTTTTTAAAATTTTTCTTATGTTATATTCCCTGTCATTTCTGGTAGTGAAACTTGAGAAATACACACATTCATTCTGCTTGTGGAATTTCTGGTTATTTGCATGAGGAAAACTTGGAAAATACACATCCCCAATGAACATGTCACTAGCAACGTTCAATATTCTCGAGAATATCCCATGTCTATCTTGTATATATAGCTTGTGCGTTTCCCAGGAAATTCGCTCGTTTCTAACTTTGCCCTCACAGATACATGAATGCAGCCCTGGTAAGTAATATGCTAGGACTGCATGCATTCATGCATCATGCCGACGCTACGGGGTTGATACACTCCATAAGGAGCGGCATGATGCAACAATTTAGCTTCATCATAAAAGGGTCGTATTTCCATGCATCATGACGAGCAAGGGCATAACACATTAAAGCATTTGGAAACCCTTTAAGGCATAAACTGTTCATACGGGTGTCCAAATACCTTTGGGCTAAAAGAAAAGAATTGTCTGATCTTTAGGGTTGGCCTCAAGCCGTTGTAGGCAATTGTATGGTAGACCATTCTGTGGTCAATGGGAGACGAAAGTGCTGAAAATTTAAAAGAAACATTCTGTAAAAAGGAGTGTTTTGCTTTAGTATAGAATGTTGACCCCCGGGGCTGAGCATAACCCTTTTCTATTGGAGGGGAGATACCCTTGGACAGGAGCCTCGCTCAGTTCCCTTTACTCATCGAATAACTTATGTTTCCTATCACTTCAGGGTATATGACAAGAGCGATGCTTCCCTTTTAACTTATGGAAGAAAGGGTCATACATTTATAGGTTTAATATCCTCGAGCAATAATGCCAGTTTAAGTATAGTTAAACGGCCTGTAACAAACCATTGGATTACTGACATTTTATGGTTAACTTTGATACCAAATATTACAATATCTTTTTAACTTTATGATAGTTTTTTTTGTAATGTTAACATGAAAATGGTAAAATTTAAGGGGGAAAAATCTCAAATTTTGTGATGTTTGCGCTTATGAGAAACCAATATTTTCTTGAGTGGCCTAAGCAACCTCATGAAGTCAATTCACTCCTTGCCAGGTTAGCAAACGCGTGTTACTTCCACGCTATTGGACACGCTGAACACCTTCACATATGACGCAAAAACTCAACCTATGCATGTTTAGTAGTTATTGTGCTATAAAACCTACTTTTTGTCCTTCCCAGCACCATGCGTGTTGTCGTGAGTCTACCCCGGTGGGTCATGTACCATACACAGCTGCTATACTTATTCATCCATAGTGTGGACTCAGGTGAGTAAAACCTTTTTAACTCATGACTCACTTTTTTCACATTTTTCTTGATGTCCTCAGTAACTTAGCAAGCTAATTAGGCTTTATAACTGCTAAAAATAACTAAAATATGTCATTGTTTAGATAATCTAATTTAATTCATATATATAGATAAAAGTCCTTCTATTTTGTTTTATAATACGGTCACATTGTATTCAATGAGGTGGAGAGGGACATTGAATAGGGCACTTCCAGTACTTAAGCATAATAAATCTTGTATCACTAAAATATAAACGACTCTAGTTCGACTCTAGTTCGAGCGCCTATTCAAGGCCTAAACATAGTGTATTTCTGGCCAGATATCATCGTGTTTTTCAACCATGGTTATTTGAAAACTTGAATTATAACCTTTTTTTTTTAATCTTCCATTCCAGGTGTCCCGGTCAACCCCACTGGATTCACCACCACCTCCAATGAGCGTCTAGTAACATGGGATATGTACGAAATAAAAAATGGATTTTACCAAGCTGGAGCTACCACAATAGAGACTTGTCTCACGGCCTGTAAGGCTGACACAGGCGGCTGTGTGGCCTATACCTTTTATGGAGAGGCAGAACTAAAGTGTTTCCTACACAAAAGGATGCCAGTTACATCCTCCACGTCAGCTGGTTGTTCCAGTGACAGTGAGCACCTTGTGCCTTTAAACCAGGAGGGTGTCGTTCATCACAAGATACTCACCCAATGCTGTAAGTAAAATCATGTTTATCAGATTGGTTCCTTGAAAGAGTGCAATGCCTTAAAAGAATAGATCTTGATGTCCCGGCAGCAACAGTGAGAGTGCAGGCATGACAGGTACTCAGCCCTTTATATACGGCGGCCCAAGGTTTTAAAGTGGCATGATCAGCAAACGTATTCCACTCACAATTCTAGTACAGTAATCACAAGATGCTCACCAAATGCTGTAAGTATAAGGCCAAATAAAAAAAAAGGTTTGTTTCAGGTAACCCGACCGACCCTAGCAAAACAGGGCCGACCCTACGATTTCTTGTGCAATTTTGAAGAAAATTTCATATTTTTACACTTTTTGGGTCATGTTTAAGATTTCCACGGAGGATGGCTAGTACTTTCATGTTAAAAAAAGTAAATAAATAAATATCCGACCTACCGACCCTAGTCTTTCTTCCCATGTTACCAGAAACATACCTTTTATTTTTTTTGGCCTAAGGGTTGTTTATTAGATTGCTTCTTTAAAGAAATATAACAAAATGTGTAAGAGTTTGTTCCTTTAAGGGCCGCTGTACTACATGCAATGTTTATAGCGTCATGATATGTACATGAATGCAGCCTAGGTATAGTAATTCGCCCGAGCTGCATTCTAGCATCATTACTGAAGGGATGGTATTACGTATGAATGCGAGTAGACTCACCATGGCTGCATTCATGCATCATGATGATAAAGGGCACCAGGAACATATGAGATGTAAGAACATATATAAGAGTTTAATCCTTTAAGGACTCTTAGAAACCAAATTGCACTCGTACATTTGGAGATTTCCAAGGAAAATGTGTTAAACCTGTACATATTATATATCATTTGAACCATATCTATGACTTTTTTTTTCAATTCCCTTTGATTATTTCTGACTTTAGTAGCCATGGAAATTGGATGGAACAAAAACCTTCTATTTTCAGCCTCTTTTTCTCTTAACAACATTATGGGACTAAATTCTTGGATTGGAAATTAAAATTGATGTCAATACCCGGGGTACTTTTTTTCTTTCTTGATATTCCAGTTATTAAGGTCTACAGAACTCTTCAAAGTTGATTAGTTAGTTTTTTTTAAATGGGCGATAATAGGGGTAAAAAGCCATTCTTACCATTTTCTAGTAACTAAAATAGGGTAGGTAGGTCAACTTATTTCTTTCTTACTTTCTTAGGATGATTTTACAGCTGATACACCAATTTTGGCCCTAAAAACGTGTTTTCTTCTAAAAAAATCGCGTAGAAAATTGTAGGTCGGTATACTTGAACACAATGCCTAAACTATGACCGAACTACGTATCCTTCTGTAATAGTAATGAGTTAACAAGTATTTGGTGCATGACAGTTTAGTTCTGTGTGCGCTTCACAAACAGTGTTGCACCTAAACTGGGTCAAAGGTCACGGGGTCAATGAGCACATAAATGATATTCCTGAGATGTTATAAGATCCTTTGTGTCGTCAATGATACAGGGATTCAAATAGGTTTTAATTTACGATTTATTTTGCCAGGCTGCTTTTTCATTGTCCATAGAAACTTAATTCAAGCATAATATCGACCCGAGGAGGTTGATACTAACTATAGGAAGGGCCATATTCAATCCCCCCCATTGAATACAATGTAGCCGTATTCAATGGACTAATAAAATCTGGATTTTCTTAATTAAATGCTTCAAATAAAAGTATAAATGCAAATGTCAACTACATTGATACCTCCCTGCCATATTTCACTCGTGGGTGCTGAGGCATATTCCACTCAGCCTGCAGCTTCATGGAATATGACCCCAGCCCCCACTCGTGAAATTCGGCATAGACGGTATCAATGGGCGTTGGCATTTGTCTATGTCTCATTTTTTAGATCTGTTAGGGGGTAGACTTGATAGCGGTTAGTATACATCTCAGGGCCTGCCTTCTGGCTTTGGATCCATGTACCTCACGATACAAGGATAGGATCGTGACTACAACAATTAGCTCTTTAAGGGCCACAGACTGCTTTAATGTATTATACCCTTTACCATTACAATGCATGAATGCAGCTCTGTATATTTGTTTGTTTATATTTCATTTATCTATCCTTGCAGGTATAATGGCCTGGAAGACCGTATCATTTATACAACAGCATTTTTCCGATGAGCGGAAATTTATATAGGCAATTAAGCAATTAAAATTTACATGATATAACAAGAAAATGCACATTATTACATTGGTTTCTTCCTTAGAAGAGAGAAAGAGAGGGGATAGAACCCATTCTATGTAAGAGCAATGGGTAGAGATAAGAGAAGTTTAGATAGTGTTTAGCTAATACTTCATTACTCTGGTAATAAGTAACTGACCAGTTATTCATTCATGTATCATTCCGACCGTTCACGAGTGTATGAGCCCCTTAGGATGAAGTCAGCCTTGGCTGGTAGAGTCGCCAGGGCTATATTCGTGCATCATGGCAATAAGAATAACAGCCCATTATCAGATAGTCTGATAGTAGTATGTGGCCTTAGAATTTAAATCTTTATGGATGGATGTCGCTAAAAGATGACATTGTCGTCCAATGCAGCCCCAGCGCGAGTAACTCGCCAGTGCTGCATTCAACCATCATGCCTACCCTACAGGATTCAAGTACTCCCGAAGGGTAGGCATGATGCACCAATGCAGCTTCATTCATGCATCATGAAGACTAAGGGCATAATACATTAAGGTATCATGCCATCCTTAAAGGGTCTAGAGACATCTTGGCGTAGCACATGGTGTAGGGCCTGTGGAATTCCCCAGGGTATTTGGCAGCTAGATACGCAATTAGCCCCAACTGATGAATAGCACATCTTACTCGTTAAGTGCTTTGATCTATCAAGGCCTTTTTTGTCAAAGAATGTAGCCCTGGAAGGTAAATCGCAAGGACTGCATGCATTCACCCAGCTGAGCCTTGGCCAGTTATACATAGCTGAAGGGTCGGCATGATGCACAAATGCAGTGCTATGCAGACATCACTAACCAGGGCTACTTAGCTGTATCAGGCGGAGCATTAAAGCTGGGCCGTCGGGGAATAAGTTCAGCATTTTCTATACATAGACTAGAATAACAGTTCCACCAGAGGGCAGCAGTGTTTGGACAGGGGACCATGAGCATTGTCCAGCTACAACATATTCACCCTATCCTGTGCCTGTAAGAGCTGAGCCCTCTTGAGAATCAGAACTGAGCTATATCCAAAAGTGTGTTTGACCTCACTTCAACCATGACGGTCAAGCTTTAAGAACCCCTGTGGTATCATGCAGCTCTTAAAGGGCTACACTTACAGGTTGTTTCCAATCTTTATCACGCTATGAATATCATGGTTCCTGGTACAAAAACACTTCATTGCTATGTGGTTTATGATTTGGATGATCCAATAAAAACAACAAGAAAGACTAAAGCAAGAGTTGCAAACATGTAAGACATATGGATTACCTGATAAGTCGGAGTGTACAGTAAACTTCTGTCAATAGTATTGATATAAATTCCTACACCCTTAGAACATATAGGCAACAGAGACATATGTTGCATCAAAAGAAGGCAGACATACCTTCATCACTATTTACATTATAATAAAGAATTACGAGTTGATCTTCAAGTACGGTCATGGAAATGAAATGGATCTGAAAGGTTGAGAGGCAAGTTTTTAAAAAGTCTTTGCCTACATCACTTCTAGTGCTTTCAGAAATTACTTCTAGTCTAATCAGTCTCTAATAGCAACTGGTATTAGTTGTACATCCTATTTATACCTTCCTCACTTTGTTTTTGTATAATTAAACTTGGCAAATGTGTAAGCGTAGTGGTTTGTTTCCGCTTGGCTTCTAGGTATGAATGAATGACATATGAGGACATAATTCATAACATAATAAGTAGTTTGGTATAATTTATTATGTATAAAAATTGAAAATAATGGAATGGGTATCAAGAAAGTAGGACGCTGCCCTTTCTGTGGAAGTGGGTCAGGTGAGACCGCCTCCTCTATCTGGTGGCACCAGTCCAACCTCCTCATGGTATATATATGTCAGCCTACAGCATGTACACGTTAGATAAGGGGGTGACCATTTTTTGGCAGCAGGGGGTGATGATGGGTCAAAATTGTTTGCGTAGGGCATCTTATATTTAAGTTAATGTAACGTGCTGTTTTTGGCTATAAACTGGTGAAATAGTTTTGCGCCCCGAACCAGATTGGGGAAATCCTACCTTATATACCATGCAAAGGAAAAATAGATTGAGGGGGATTCTGCCCTCAATTTCAGGTTGATAGACATGTATACATGTAACCTTCGGTTCAGCCAGAAACCCCTTTTGCTAATAGCCAAACATTAATTTGTAGATGTTACAGGCCCAGACTACAATCACTCGAGTAAAACCGACTTTTAATAGGCAAAGGAAAATTATTTTCAGGCAACCTAACCCTAGCTTTAAAAAGGTTCCAACCCTAGCACTTTTCCCATTTTTCTTTTTTTCCCCTCGATTTTGCAATGTCTTGCCCAGGACGAACATTAAGGTTCCTGTAATTTCACTGACCTAATCAATCGTCTGACCTCAGGAGATTGCTCTTGAAAAATAACATCCAACAATTTTGTGATAATCTTAGTTACTTGAGGAATTAGTGGGTGATTCTGCTGATCTGCAAGTCTATGCGGGAATTAAAATTTGCGAGTCATTCCTCCCACCATAAAGCCTCTCTGATAAGCCGACCGTATTTTGAGATGTTAGGCTTGATTCGGCTTATAGCATTGTCTCAAAAAGGGGAGTTGGCTTAAGGCAGTATTGGGGGTGTAGATGGGGGGCCCCCCATGTCGCATGTTGATTTTAAGAAATGGCCATGTAGCATGTCCATGTCGCTTAATAATCCCCATGTCCCATGTCGATTTTAAGAATTGCTCATGTCCCCTGTCACTATCATTTCAAACCCCATGTTGCATTTCATTAGGCCTCATGTCACATGTCGATTTTAAGAAATGGCCATGTCACCGTGTCGAATTTAGCCATCCCCATAGTATTCCATTGAGACAAATCGGCCGAGATTCCGTCATTGGACGAGATTTGTCCATAAGTTTAACATTATAAACTTTCATCGGATGACGGAATTACGGCTGACCGACGTCAGTGGAATACTACCTTTATGAGGGAGTTTTTTTAAATCAAATAAATCATAGTTGAAACTATATATAGTTGAAGTACTATGTTGAAAATGGACCCATATTGGGCGTATAGCACTCCCTCAATACTGCCCTCAAAGTGGATGCAGGGTCGGCTTATGAGGAAGATCGGCTTATCAGAGGGCTTTTACGGCACTTTCAACATCCAAAACAACAACAACAAAAAAGAGAAGAAATAAAACTTTACCTATACAAATTTTTCTGCCTCATCACAATAAAAATTCATACTTTTGTCACATGAGTCTGAAGTTGTACAGTAGGTCTATAATGGCACCATTCCAATTATCTGCAGGAATGGTGTATTCTAGTTTCACAGATACATGTACTCTACCTTCCTGTTTGGCTGCATAGGCCTACTCTCTCCTCCATGTACAGACGACACGTTTTTATGACCCAGGACATGATACCAATCATTGTAAGTGCAGGTCAAGCATAATGGTACTCGGAACTTCCTTGTAGCACACTGTATAGATATGTGTATACATCATGCCTCAGGTCTCTGATGGCTCAGCATCATGCCCTTTGTCGTCATGATGCATGAATGCAGCCCTGGTGAGTAACTCGCCAGGGCATTCATGCCGGCCCTATGGGCTTGATGCACTCCCGACGGATTGGTACAATGCAGAACTGGCACGGCGTTATTGCAACATGACAGAAAATGAAACCTTAAGGCATCAGGGGTAAACTTATCATTTTTCTAATTTTTGAAAGACCATTTTCTTCATTTGTCCACGACAGATGCGAACCTTCCCATGACACATACCGCCCTGGTCTTTAGTTGTGGAGACATGTTAACTGTGAGGAGGCGTGGAGCCTTCAGGATGGTAGTGTCCTATGTCAGGTCTCTGATGACTCAGCATTTTATCCTTAGGCATGATGCAGAACTGGCTTTCCTGCATTATGAAACCCTGAGGCATGTTTGATTGACCACTTTCTTGACTTATATGATAATTCGTCTCACCCAGAGATGAAAATCTGCCCCCGACCATGCAAGGATGGTTGGTATGGTGCAGAACTGATGACAAATGAAACCTTGAGGAATCAGGGTTAAATTTAGAATTTTTCCAATTTCATGACCTTTATTTTTCTCCACAACAGATGCGAGCCTTCCTGTGACACAGACCGCCCTGGTGTTAAGCCGTGGAGACAAGATACCTCGTGTGGAGGCGGGGAGTCTTCAGGACTGTAGTGTCCTCTGTCAGGTGTCACCAAACTGTGCCGTGGCAGAGTGGGAGGCCCTGAGCGGTCAGCAGGCCATCTGTAACTTGTTCCCGAGGTTGGAGACCTACCCACAGTGCAGGGCCGTCATGCCTGTTACCAACTTCTCTATTATCGCCCAGCCATGTGGTATGTACAGCTTTTATTTAGATTCAATTGGGTATGTCCGATTTTTCCTGAAATCCTAAAGTATAATATTTAGAGATTTAGAGGTTTATTTGTGTGGTGCATCTCCAGCCAATTAAATGTCATCAATGGGTGTTAATAGGTCAGAAAGGGATCCAATGCCCCCCAACCATGGGCTTTTCTAGTGTATTTTCAATTGGGGGAATAAAAGAGTGCACGCTTTTATTCCAAAATGACCATAATATCAGGCAATAAAAGCAAATTTGAGCGAAAATCGGAGGAATTAGGAGGAATGGAACAGCTAGGAAGTCAAATATATTATTTGTGAACATTCTGACTAATTTTTAGGGAAATCTATTTTTTTTTGTCCGACACATCGGATGTACTAGCTTTAATATACTGAAAACTCAGTAAACAAAAGGAAAACGTTATATAACGTTTCTGTATGGCTCCTTATTACGGCAAAAACGTTATTTAACATTTAAAACGTTATTTACGTATTTTTGTTAGATGGGAAAGGCCATGGCAAGAGGGTAATTTTGGATCGTTCCCCCTAATGAGATTTGCGCCTCATCCAACGAACAAACCATTTGTCATGGCATATGCCATTGTAATATAACCATATTTACCTTCTATTATTTTTATCATTATTATTCATTGTGCATGTATTTACTTCAGTTTTGGATAACTAATTGTAGGGAGTTGCATAACCCAGCGGTAGTGCCCACTGAGGTCTGTGCTACTGTGACCCGATTTTCACTGCTCCTGAGAGAGCTTACCTTGGCACCTCTCACTAAAAACCCTTTCCTGACTTCAATGACTGACCTATAAAAATGGTAGGGGCCTCTTTTTCACAAAAAGAAGGTGGTTAACATAAATGCAGTGACCCTGGGATAAAGGTCATAGTTTCAGATTTGTGTTGATCGAAACGATAGTTTGACGTTCTTCATGTCAAAATGTAATGAAAATATAGAGATTGTTCAAGATTGTACCCATGGGATTGTTGCTTATTGTATAAGTAATGGCATATGTGAAATTCAGGCATTTCTGACCAGGCCCCATGCCTCCCATGGACAGATTAATAGAAATAGTGAGGTCAAATGGCTTTTTAAATTAGGTCAAAGGTCACCAGGCACATGTATAATTCAAAAAAATACCAACCTGATTCTCCTGTCTATTCTGATCAGTTTAGATCACAAAAATTATTCAACTTAACAATTCCTTCCACCATCATTGCATAGGAACTAGATCAATATAGTTCTGGAAATCTATTACAATGTTCTATTAGGCTAGACCAATTCCATAATATTTAGCACATTTTTGAAATTGTATGCAACTCCCCATTACCAATTGGTGTGTTTGTGTTCTTGGAATCAGTTCCGAGCAAGGGGATGGCAGGGTGGTAGTGGTTTGATGTGGGTCACAAGGCTGTTAGGTCGTTTGGGGTTGGACCACTCAGAGCAGAGGTACCACCATTTTGACTGTCTGTCTGTCTAGGAATCTCATCCTATCTCTCTCCAACATGTTCTACGTATACCCTCTGCAATTCCAAATCTACCTACATTCCCTTCACACTCTACTAAGACTTAATTTAACTATCTCTTTTAATTGTCTACACAAGTCAAAAACCTTTACATTCTTCTCAAGACCTTGGTGGTTTTGTCTTTAAGTAGGGTAAGGGTTATTGGTTGAGGGTGCCCACATAATGTATGGGGGACATAAGGGTTGGAATGACAATGACCCTGTGAGAGGGGAGTATAATGGCAAGTAATTGCATGCTCTAAACAACCCCCAGCCTATAAATCCTACCCACAGGCGGATTACCGTGGACATAAAAAGGCAGTAACGTATACTATTATAGGTATAGAGGAGAGAGTTTAAACCCTTAAAGGGCAGTACGGTGCGTCAATTCACTATACATCCTTTTCTTGGGAGGATGCGACGGGGTAGTAACTCGCCAGTGCTAAATTCATACATGGCCTACAGAGCTTGCAATTGATACAGTCTCTTAACGTCCACGGTTGTTAAGATAAACCAACGCAGTGCTGGCGAGTTGACTCTCAATTGGTGTATGCCAACACCAAATGAACATGTAAACCTTAGGGTATAATGCGGTCTTTTAAAGGGGCAATAACCCTCTTGTTTTATACAATTTGATGTCTGAGACGATCCCACCTTCTCCCTATTACAAGTACACCATAACACATAGCACGTAGACCTTAATGACAAACATGTGCCAGTTAATCAGTTGCAGACATTTATTGCACACTTTCTGGAAGAATGAATAGATACAGAACACCGATCTGGCTATCCTGGGGGGGATGGGGACGTACTTTCCTATCTACATTTTTAGCATCTTTAGGATTACTTAAATACTTAAAACAGGTTTACCTCAACCCTAACTCGCAGGACTAAAAGGGTCTTTCTTTTTTCTTTTTTTCTTGGAAGAGTTTTAATTGTTTATTGACCACATTAGTGTACATCATAGAATCCTCTTGATCGTCGATAGATGACATACCGGTAGTATTTCACGTATCACAATTCTTTGACGATTTTTAAACAGGAAAACTGTCAATAATGATAAGGGAAATGACACTCAGCATAGCTGGTTTTTAGTGCCAACCTTTTCAGAATAAGTCAAAATTACTGTTGCCAAAATGTCTGCCCCTGGTTGCCTTTTGAGGGAAAGTCCAACCATACATAATTCCCATTTAAAAAAGTGCGTCAGGCAAGACTTGTGGGGATGGGGGGGGGGGGAGGGGGGGAGTACTACAGCAGTGTCTCCACCCTACAAGCTTGATAGATTAGGACTCTATGCAATAAACTTACACTCACACTCTTTATTGAACCTTATTTGCTCTTTATCGAATTTAATGATATTTTCCATTGAATCAAATATTGATTTTCAGCACCAATAAGGAGGAGGACCTGTTTTTCGCAATCATGTTTCCCTTGAGATTTGGACTCAATATGCTCACAATCTCCATATAAATAAGAGACGTCTCATGATTTCTGCTAATGGTGCCTTGAATTATTTTTGCATACCTATTATACCGTTACCATTATGCTAATAGTGTATACTATAGTGTCACAGTGGATTTAGCCCGGGTGCTGTCAAACAGTGAAGTGAGGGAGAGGGGGGGGGGGGGTACTACAGAAGTGCATTCACCCAACAAGCCGGCCTCTCCAACTTGTTAAATATCATACAGATTAGAATTCTGCAGAAAGGAGAATACTTTCAATTGAACTGTATATCAATTCCAAATCCTTTTTTCCAACATCAATTAAGAGCAGGATCTATTGGCCGAAATCAC